>JAKSZT010054569.1:5645824-5890797 GCA_026826555.1 Tolypeutes matacus
ATAGATATAGATATAGATATAGATATAGATATAGATATAGATATAGATATAGATATAGATATAGATATAGATAGATATATACAGATCTACATCTATATAGAGATCAAGAGGTGAAGCTGGCGACACAGGTAGTTAAACACTTGGTCACCGTAGTTACACAGCTTGTGTTCAAGTCCTGTCCTTGCTAGTTTCTGACTCTCAACCTTAGACAAGTTGCTTAACCTCTTCTAGCCTTGTTTTCCTCATCTATAAAATGAAGAGGATGAAATATCTACCTTCAGATGGTTGTTGTTAGAATTAAATGAGATAATGCATGGCAGAGGTACTCAGTGTGGCGATCACTTAGCATATGCTACTTGTATTAGTAAGTTTTTTATTTTCAACATGACCTCAAGTGTCTAGCCACTCCTCTCCCAAATTATCAATAAATGACCACTGGAATGTACCAGTAGGGAAAAGCCACCATAGCAATGGAAAATAGGGATGGCCTTTCCAGAAATCCCTAGGAAGCTCTATGATGGAGCATATGCTGAGGATGGGACGGGAGTGAAGAAAGGCAACAGGGCTGAGATGCAAGGCGCCACCTGCCTAGGGCATGTTCCAGAGATCCGCTCCTACCACTAACAGAATCCTAGGAGATTGTCTCCCAACAATCCACAGACCCCTCAGGGTCAGGAGTCACAACTACAACATCCTGTGCATCTCGTCCCTCCCTCCCTCCCTTTCCATTTCCCAATCCACCATCCAAGCTAGGGTACACAGTACCTATCAAAACTCAATTAATATTTTTACTTCTAGAAATGGGAAAGAGCCATCAAGTCATCCTTCCAAAACCCACACTGAGGTTGTTACTCTGCTGCTCAGAACCTTCCCTTTTGCCTCATGGCTCTTGGTAAAGCATGGCATTCAGGGTCTTTCACAAACTGACCCTGCCACCGGGGATCAGTCAATTCACTTCCTGGTACAGCCCATGAAAGGCAGTTGGAACTTTCAAAAATAAAGTCACCAATTATTTACTTGTAAAACAGATAAAGTGGGAAGCGGCTGTGGCTCAATCGGTGGGGCTCCCGTTTACCATATGGGAGGCCCTGGGTTCGGTTCCCGGGGCCTCCTGGTGAAGGCAAGCCCGCCCGCACGGCGTGGTTGGCTGACCCAGCGAGCACGAGCAGCAAGGGGGGCATAAATGAATAAATAAATAAAATCTTTAAAAAAAAACAGATAAAGTTGCTAGTGGGGGAACTACTTAAGCTGAACAACTTAAAATATTGTTAAACTTGTACTGCATAGGTGTTATGCCAAGGCTGAGGTGCATTGAAGTGGTCAAGCAGGTTGCTCTTCTAATTGAACTATGTGTGATTTAGGGACCCAGAGAAGAGCAAAACTTCATCACCCCCACAAGGCTGCACAGCAGGGGTCCCTAACCTCTGACGCTTTATCTCCTCTTCTTCCACTCTCCTGTGGATCTCTCTGATATCTGTAGCTACCCGGATATTTGTTACCAGCTCAGTGCCACAGTGCAGAAGTTTAGCCAATTTCTGAAAACAAAGAGGTAAGAGTTCATAAAGTTAGAGTTTGTCAAGTTAGAAACATTTTGCACAACTGTCTGTAGCTCTTCTATCCAACTAAGCAGGAATGAGCAGCTCCCCTAGAGTAGCATCTATCAGTTCTTTTTTAGCAAGACGTTTATGATGTGACATGATATGGCATTACAGCTTGCAACTGAATAGCACTTTACAATTTTAAATGCACTGGGTCTTACTGTATTTGGAGTAGAGATCAACCAAGCAGTGGCCTGGCAGGTACTGTGGGACATCTCAGAGCTTTACCCAAGAGATCCCCAACCTGACTGGCACTGCAAAGTTCTTTCCAAAAATCTCAGCAGGGGAGGTGAGGCAGGTAATGGCAGTTGTCCTCCAATACTCATATTCCCTCTCTTCTTTTAGTAACAGACTCCCAAATTGTAGCCGAGTAGGTGGCCTCCCAAAATAGATGCCTTTCCCAACTTCCTTTACAGCTAGAGTATGCAGTCTGATCAATGGCACATGAGCAGAAGTGGCACGTGCCACCACTGAGCTGTGCCTTTAAAGGGGAAAAGTGTACTCTCTGCTGCCCTTCTTTACCCTTTCTCCCTGGGGGGAATATGGTGCCAATGCGTATCATGACGAGCAGATGAAGACCACCTAGAAAATGGTAGAAAATGCTGAGGTCCCCCTTGCATCTCTGAACTACTTATGCTCCAAACTGTTAAGCAAGGGAGAGAACTAAATGTCTATCCTGTTTAAGCTAATGTAACCTGAGATCTTCTTTTTTTTTTTCAAAAAAAAATTATTTATTTACTTTTATCCATTTTAACATCCCCCTCCTGCCCTGGTTTTGCTTTTTTTGTGTCCATTTGCTGGGCAATTCTCTGTGTCTGTTTCCTGCCCTCTCCTCTCATCCTTCTCTTCCTGTCTTCACCAGGATTCAATCCTCAGAACCTCCAATTTGGGAAAGAGGCGTCCTACCACCTGCGCCACCTTAGTTCTGGGTTTTTTGGCGCATCTCATCTTGGCTCTCCCTTGTGTCACTCTCTTGTTACATCATCATCTTGCTGTGTGGCTTGGCGGGGCTGGCGGTGCACCCACGCATGGGGCCTGATGGCCCACGCGCCTTCTATATTTTTCTTTTTTTTTTTCTTTTTACTGGGAGGTCCCAGGGATCAAACCCAGGTCCTCCCTATGGGAGATGGACGCCCAACCATTTGAGCCACATCCATCCCCCAGCTACATCTCTTAAGGTTGACCAAAGATACCCAGAGTTACAGTCATTTCCCATACAGGATGGACATAAAATAAATTAGGCTTGGTTTATTACCAGCATTCTATAAACCAGACCTAGGGAGAAAAAATTAGGTCTGGGGACACATGCATGGTTTCTAATATAGCGAATATTTAGCCTACCCTGATTATCACAAAATCAGGACAGCAAGAATATTTGCATCTGAGATCTTCTAATACAGAAGAGAGATGAAGCTGGCTGCACTGCCCTGTTGCTTAATGGGCTCAAGAACTTTGCTATTGGTACACCCTTCTAAGTCCCTTAGTACCTTCACTCCTGGCCTTTTGGTGATGCCATGAGTTCAGGATAAATCCTCTTAACAAAAAGTTCAGGTCTTTAGGTAATGACTAGGTTTTTTCCAAGTCTATGTTTTGGAACTTACAAATTCTCCAATGTTTACATCATTTACGTACTACAAACCTATAAACATCTCTGCACCAACAAGTCATTGAGATGATCGCGGGCCCTATTTCATCTCACTGTTGCATGGAAATTTAACATAGTTTTAATGATTACGGAACAGAGCCTTACCCCACATATCTAGGGCACTCCAGATTTTTTTTTTTTAAATGCCTATAGCTTTATTACTTATATCAAATCGTGGTTCTACATGCATAAAGAAGTAATGGCTTTCCTGCAGTTTTTAGCAATTTTCTATTTTCTACCTAGACAATGTGAATATCAGAACTTTCTGATTCAAGTATTTAAGATTAAAGTAAAATTTTATAATCAACAGATATACCCTTAAATTTATAAGACTCAGGGGTAGAGATCAACTGGAGGTCCACAGACCGTATGTCTAAATATTTAAAAATTATAATTCGATATAATACCTTTAAATAAAATGTGATTTATTCTCCCACCTCAACACCTTCATAACCATCTAGAAGTCCTGGATTGAATTCTGACTACATATTGGAATTTCACCCAGAGTGTGGTAGCTAAGAGAGAGCCAGCTGCTGGCCCCCAGCCTGCAGCCTGCCCCAACCCTCTTCCCACCCGCCACTCTGTCCTACACTGGGAAGGGCTTCCCGGGCAGACATATGGATTTCCCCGGCTGCACTTCCACGTTCCATCTCCACCCCTTGCGATGGCAACCTCTGGGCCATCCATCAAGCCTAGGGGTCGCACAAAAGCGGCATGGTCTGCCCTCATGAGGGCAGACCTTGGAAAGAGGCCTTTGCAGGCCTTGAAAGTGGGCTCGGAACTGTTTGGGTAGAGAATTCTGGATCTGTTATACCCAAAGAGTGACCCAAAGGGGGACTTGGGCTCTGGGTGGGCAAGTCTACTCAGGGGGAGTGCACCCATTATTACCACTTCTCTTCAATGGGCTGCGGGTCCTATCTAGTTCAAAAGGGCAAGGGAAATGTAGTCAGTATTTTCAAGACTCTAATATCCCTTATATCCTTTCAGAAATGTTCAGAGATTGATGAACTTTTTGAGGAAGAAACCAGAGTTCAGAGAGGTGACATGAAGCCTCAAACCTATAATGAATGACAGAGCTGGAACAAGAACCCACATCTGTCCAATACCCAGCACAAATCCCCTCTCTCCATACAACCTTCCCTGACGGGGCAGGCCTGGGGAGCTCTCACTCATATCTCAACTCCTACAGTATCACTCTCCATGCATTTCAATCAGCAATTAATTAACGGCAGCATTTTGCAAGTCTGGCTTGCCGTTGTGAACTGTTAGTCAACCCTCCCGCAACTGTCATTCCAAATCCTTTATTAAATATCCCACGAGCACTGTCATTGCCACAGGAGAGCAATCAATGATTTTCCTGTTAACGGTTATTAAATACAAGCCAGGCACTACTCCCCTACAAAAAGACACAGAGGCGACAGAGGATAAGGGTCTCACTCTCACAGAGCTCACAGTTTCACTGGGGAGAGAGAAGCTGCACGCAGCACGTCATACAAGGCAGAACGCGATCTAAAACGAAATGAATGGTCCAGGCGAGAGGTATTCAATATGTGGACTGAAGGAATGCCAGTTGGGCTGAGGACAATTTCAAGGAGGAGTTTGGGCTGGAGCTGATCTGCAAAGATGAGAAGGCAGCCTGATGAGAGGAGCAGAAAGCGAAAAGGAGAGGAGAGGAGGGAAGCGGAGGAGGAGAGGAGGTTTGGCATTCAAGATGAGAAGGGCATGATCAAAGGCAGAGCCGGGAGTGAACAAAGCCCCAGGGGAGGTGAAGGAGTGGATCGGCCAAGGCCCATATTGGGTGACAGCAGGCCAAAAGCCTGGAAAGTTAAGGTGGAGAGACTACAAAAGGCCTTGAATGCCAGGCTAAAAAGTCTGGCCCGCATCCAATGAAGAATGAAAAACCATTAAAAGTGTAGGAGCAGGGAAGAGACCTCATAAGAAGCTCACTCCCAAAGATCCGGTTCTGCCTAGAGACAGGAAACTGGAATCCATGATCCCTGCTGGGTTCCTTTCTGTCTAAATATGCAAGGCATGATATCACACTCAGCTCTCCAGGCTCACAGGACTAAAGGGACTCGATGGCCAGTTCATACCAGTCTGCTTTCTTCTTTCTGCTTGTAGCTCTTGCTTTGGTCTTCCTCACTCTCCTTTTTCCCATCTAAATATTCTCCAAGTGCTTCCCTGTGGTGAAAAGAAGACAGAGAAACTGAAGTTATATCTAGTACTTAAATTCTATATTTCCAAGGCATTCTAAAAAAAAAAAAAAAAAAAAAGTCATATGGGTTAAAATTTAAATATTAAAAGACAATCAAAAAATGTTATAAGTAAATACAGGAAACTATTTGTATAATCTTAGGGTCAAGAGTCCATCTTAGAATAAGACAAAGTCCAAACAAAGATGGAAAGATTTTGCTTCTAAAATTTTAGAATTTCTGTACACTAAACAACAACAAAACAAAAACATAAAGTTGAAAGTCAAGAGAAAAACTGGTAAAAGATATATTTGCAACATCTGACAAAATCTTGCTGACCATGAAATAGAAAGTGCTTGTTTCAATCAATACAAAAAAGATAAAATACCAAACAGAAAAAGTTGGTAAAGGATGTGAATAAGCAATTTACAGAAGAAATACAAATGGCAAACAGACATCTGAAAATATTCCACTTATAATCAGAGAAATGAAACTGGAAACTCTGTGCTGTATCATAATTTTCCTATCAGAGTAGAAAAGTTTTAAACAGTTGGCAATACCAGGTGTGGCCCATGGGAGTGGATGCCCACCTGGTCGGTCACCCTACTTGGGTGGGTATGTGAAGTGTAACAACCTGTCTGGAATGCAATTTGGTAAGATTTGTCCAAAACTTAAATGTGCCTCCCCTTTGACCCAGGCATTCCATTCTCAGGAATTTTCTACAGGAACTTTTCACAAGTACTCAGTTGTATGCACAAGAATGATTATCGAAGCTGAACGTGGAAACTTTCTACATACAGACTATTAGCTGACTGTTTCAATAACTTTGTGGCAATAACAATGGGATTTTTTGCAGCCTATAAAAAGATAGCCGTAAATATCTAGCAGCATTGAAAGATGTCCAAAATATTTAATAAAAAGATCCGGCCATAGAACAATATAAAGAATATAATGTACATTTTCTTTTTAAAGCAGGCTTATATACACATAAGAAAATTTCTGGAAGGAAAATACGACAAACAGATAAGAGTAACTGTTTAAGGAAAGGGAAAGAATTACTGAAGACTTCCATTTTCTATTTTATACATTTCTGTATTGCATGCATTCTACAAATAGCACACACGTGTGTGTGTGTGCACGTGTGTAATCAGAAAACAAGGCTAAAGAGGGTGGGAGAAAGATAAGAGTCCCGATTATGGACTCCTTTGGAGGAGGCACAGGGGGCTGGCCCTGGCAGTTCCCACACCTCTCACTTCACAGGACCCCACTCTCCCCTCTGGCATACACATTACCTCCTTAAGAAAAGGGAAACCATCATCTCAGACTTCAGCGTCCAGGGGGGAACAAGCAGGCCCCTCCATCTCCTTCCGTCTTAACTTTTTCTAACACTGCCTTCCATCTCTACTCCCTGTTCAGAGCCCGGCACAGCCCTCCAGAGTGTACACCATCTAGGAGATAAGGAGTTGGGTGACCATCTCCTACTCCCAACCTAACTGAAACCCTTTTTTTTCTTGTCATTTCATCAATTCCCTACACTTCCTGAACCTGCCCTTTGTCCTTACTAAGAAAACTAATTGTTCCATTTAAGGCAGTTCTTGAGACCTTCCCAGGCTAAAGATGTTCTCATCACCACCCAAAATGTACTCTTTCCCTTGGCTTTCTACTTTGACCACCAATTAATTACCACCTCTCTCTAAAGAATTCCTTACAACTTCTCCCTGGAGCAAAGGCCAGTGCTCCACGGAAGAAAAAGAACCGTGCAGCCCAGATCTGCTATGGAGTCTTACTATCTAGTTTCAGCCTGAGCCTTACTGCTGCCTTTTACTGATCATTTTTTGACTGTCTAGTACTGCACTGTCCAGTATGGTAGCCACTAGCCCCATGGGGCTCATGAGCACTTGAAATGCGGCTCGTCCAAATTGAGATGTGCCGGGTGTAAAACACACACTAGATGGATTTCGAACACTTAGAAGAAAAAAAAAGAAAAATATCTCAGTATAATTTATACTGATTACGTGTGGAAATCATATTTTTATATTAAATAAATCATTAAAATGAACCTCACCTTTTTCGTTTTTACTTTTTTAAACGCAGCTACTAGAAAATTTTAAGGGCCATATGTGGCCCACAAATTTCTGTTGTTCAGCCCTGTCCTAGTATATTACCCAAAGGAGCTGTCCCAGACCTTCTCTAATCCCTCTTCTGGGAAACTGCTCAGGTATCTAGCTGGTCCCTGACACGCACAGACACAGTTACATGTATTTGCTCTGGAAAGCACATTAGTAATGATTCCAAACTGCCCCAGCTCACGTAGGCAAGGTACCGCCCTCCAGACCCTGTGGTTCCTGCATAGCAGAGATTTGAAATAAACAATAGTGCAGTTACTGTAAAGACAAAGAAAAAGAACTTCAGTTATTTCAATTCCATCATTCTGTATGCAACTCATTCTCTAAATGTTGTGGAGCTCCCTCTTTTGGAAAAATGTTTTTCAAAAATACTTTAATGTAATTTAAAGAGTATTAATCCATTACTTTTTGCCCTGCAATTTTGTTTTTTGTTTTTTTTTTTTTTTTAATTTACTGGTTATATAAACAAAGTTCAATAAAAGAAAATTTTCACTGTCTATATTTCTTTTCTGGCTATTATTATTATTGCGTAAGTTTTAAAAATTACCTGCTCCCGGGGTTATATTCATTAGGTACAATACTGTACCTCACTACTTTCGTTCCCCACGAGCCTCAACTGGTCATTCTTTCCTAGTCCCTTTTGCCAGCATTTCCTCTTTATAAACTTCTAAATGCTGGGCTTTCTTAGGGCTTGGAGTAAGCCCTCTTCTCCTCTCTTTTTGCCACCTTTCCCAGTGTAATTTAATTCACTTCCCTTGGTTATAAATACAGTCTTAATGCTGATGATTCTTTACATCGATATCTCTAATCCAGAGTTCTCTTCTGAGTTTAAGACCCATAGCCAATGGTTCAATGGACATCTCAACTTGAATGTCTTACAAAATCCAAATTTGCTTAATATGTCCAAAACCAAACTCTCGATTTCCAACTCCTGCTTTACCACCCCCACTCCACTCCCATCTTTGCCATCTCAATAAGTCATTATCTCTCCAGATAGTCAAGCCAGATACTCTCTGCTCTTCACCAGCATATCCAATCAACCAGCAAATCCAGTCAATTCCAACTCCAAAATGTCTTGAGAATATCTGCCTCTCCCCCAAACTCAGTGCCACTAATGAGGCTGGGCCAGAAGCATCTCTCACCTGGACTAATGCAACTGCCTCCTAATTGGTCTTTTTTTTTTTTTTTTTTTTTTTTTATCGGGAGGTCCCGGGGATCGAACCCGGGTCCCTCCATATGGGAGATGGACGCCCAACCATTTGAGCCACATCCATCCCCCCGAATTGGTCTTTGACGTCTGGTTCCTCCAAACCAATCCCCAGAGAACATGCAGAGTAATCTAAAATACAAATCAGACCAAATCAGTGCCAGGCTTAAAACCCTTCAGTATTTTCCCGTTGCACCTAAAGTTCACCCTGGACACCTTCACACCATCTGGCCCTGCCTCTCTTTCAGCCACACTTCTTGCCACTCTCTACACTGCTTACTAGACTCCACCAAGGCAGGTCTCTCCTCAGTTCCAACAGCCCAGCAGGCTCCTTCCACTTCTAGGCCTTTGAATATGCTGTACTCATTCCTGGAATGATTTTTCACCATTGGCTTTTTTGTGTTTTGTTTTGTTTTTAACATTTATTTTGGAAAATTTCAAACATGCACAAAAGAATAAGGATAAAATAATAAACCCCCGTTCTCTGGCTTCAACAGTTCTCCATATATGGCGAAGTTATTTCATCTATCCCAAGTTATTTCATCTATAGGAGAGGAGCTGAAATTTGCTAAAGCAGTTCCCTGATATATCATTTCACTGCAAAAACTTCAATATGCATCTCTAAAAGATAAGGCCTTTTTTTTAAAGCACAACCACAGTGCCATTATCATAACCAACAAATGCCTTAATGTTATCTAATATCCAGCTCAACTCTTTACATGGACGGCTCTTTGTCATGCTTCTGTTTCACCTTAAATGCCACCTCTCTGGTGATCTCCCTTAGGTCCCACATCCAGTATTGTCCTTATTGGCTCCTTGCTTATTCCTTCAGAACCCTTATCACAACTCATAATACTGCTATTTGCTTCCCTATTCATTGGGTTGTTCCTGTCTGCCTCACTAGAATGCAAGCTTGCTGAGGGCACAGACTACATGTCTTGCTCATCTTTGGATCCCCAGCACAACGGGCAATGTCAGAGTGACAGCCAAAGGGGCCTGACCCACAGAGACGTCTGAAGGTGGTTAATAGAACACAGTCTCACTAGGGGGGAAATAGAAGGACAGCCAACGAGACTACAGCTTACATATGTTTTCAAAAGAAAGCAGCAATGGATAAACTCAAAGAAAAAAAAAATGGCATGATCCATCACCCAATTCCTGGACCTGAGCCAGTTTTCCGACTCAGAACCTACTGACTAAAGAGGTGGCAGGACCCGCAGGAGGAAGGGCCTATAATACCTTCGCAAATATAAACTGTAATGATCCCCCAGTCCTTCCCAAAGGGACCTATGGTCATTCACTCGTGGGACTGTCTAATGGGGAAAGGGTGATGCCCAGACCTTTTTAGGACTATTAGAACAGGGTCTGAGTTGACACTGATACCAAGAGACTCAAAGCATTATCATGCTCCCACCCCATCGGAAAAAGGACACACAGGAGCCAGGTAAATGGAGACCTGGCCAAAGCCCTACTTACAGTGAGTCCACTGGGTCCATGAACCAAGCCAGTGGTCATTTCTCTGGTCCCTGGATGTATAATTGGGGTGGTCATATATAGAAATTTGAGAAACTTCCATATCAGGTCCTTGGCCAGTGGGGCTAAGAGTTATCATTATGGGGAAGGCCAAGTAGATGTCTCTAAAACTGTCCCCAAGTACATAAAAAAAAAGGAAAAAAAAAAAAACAATCTCGCAGATCAGGGGGCGAGTGGGGACTGGTGTCACCCTGAAGGATACGGTTACAGGAGTGCTGGTCCCTATCAAACCTCCATTTAATTCACGGGCTGGTCCCTGCAGACACTGGACAGCTCCTAGAAAATCAATGTCGATTACTGCAAGTTCAAGCAGTAGCCCGAATCACAGCTGCAAGGGTGGTATCCTTGCTTTGCTAGAGCAAAAAAATACACGGGTCTGCAACCAAGGGGTAAAAGCAGGAGTGGCCCCACTTGCCATCATTCCCAGTGACCTGCTGGGCAACTTAGTGCTTCCTGTCTCCTCAACTCTGGCCTCTGCAAGGTCCGAAGTCCTAGTCTTCAAAGGGGGACACTCTTGCCAGGAGACAGAGGAAGGAGCCCCCTGAACTACAAGTTGGGCTGCCACCTGGGCACTTTGGATGCCTGTGTCCAGGGACCAGCAGACCAGAAAAGGAGTTACTATCTTGGCAGGGCCACTGGCCCTGACCAGCTGGAGAACAGAGGAGCACTGTGCAAGTCACGCTGTTACACACCGGGGGCAAGACAGAGTATATGCAGAACTCGGGTGATCCACTCAACTGCCTCATGGCACTCCCTCGCCCAACTGTGGCTGCGAATGGACAGGTGCAGCAACCCTGACCCCAAAAGGGTGTGATGCTCAGGTTGTCAGACACACACACACACACACACCTGTAGTGAGGGTTAGTGTCACACCACCAGCTGAGCCACCGAGACCAGCAGAAGTGATAGCTGAGGGCAAGGGGAATTTATAATTGACAAGGGAGGAAGGAGAGGATGAGATCAGTCGTGGCTCCAAGGCCAACTGCAATGGCACAGGCAGTGGCTCGTTTCACTCATCTCCTTCATCTAAGTCTCCCCTCAGGAAGACAGGCCCCTGGACTCATGGCGGCGCTATGCCCCGCACGAGGATGGAGAAGGGGATCTACATAGGGCAAGAGAGGACCTGTGGCAGCCAAGGAGGGGTGCCACTAGGATCTCCATTCAGCAGCTCCCAGCCGGTGACTGAGCACGGCAGGGGTATTAGAGCCATTTCTGCCCAGTGTGGGGCTCCTACAACAGGCACTATTTCCTCCAGAGTTCCCTGCTGGACTGGCCAAGACTTCATCAGAACTGTATGTCGATCTTAGTCTCCTTCTGCCCAATTGCACTTCCTTGTCCCTTTCCTTTGACAGGTGTCAGATCTGCATCACAGTGGGAAGGCTTTCCCTGTCAAATCCCACTTCCTTCCTCTTATCCATCATAGGCGTCAGCCCCCAATAACTTCCTGTACCCCCAATATCTCAGTGCCTGCTTCCTCGAAGACTGAGGCTGACACAGCAGGCTGAAACCCATCAGCCTAGCAGTGGTCCAGCTCTGTCCTATGGTCCTTTCCTGTGTTGCCCACGGCTGCTGCCCATAAAGCCAGATGCAGGCCTCCATGCCTTTTGCCCCTCACAGAGACCCCTGCTGTACCTCCAGGGGGACCTGGGAGAGTCTCTGGGGCAAATGTGGTTCCACAGTTTCAAGTCCTCGGCCTCGTTGAAGGAAAGACACTAAACCCTGCATTTCCTCCTGTGGAGAACCTTCCCAGCACATGGTGCTGAACCTAAGAGCAAGCCCAAAGAAGCCTTTATTCAGCCAACTCCGTGGCACCTGATCAAAAACTCAGTACAATACCCTTGAATCTTAAAATGATTATGTATCACCATTTCAACATTTGGATTCATATTTTTATATGTTTCCTTCCTTATTATACATTTCCTTCTGTTTCCTTTCTTGTCAACTGTACTTTATTTTAAATAAAGTAGGGGGAAGGGAGGGGTACTCTTTGGTCTACCTACTCCTCAAAATGGCTGAAGACCAAGTAAGAAGATGTATAGGGGGAAGCAGATGTGGCTCAAGTGACTGGACTCCCATCTACCATATGGGAGGTCCAGGGTTCGATTCCTGGGGCCTCCTGGTGAAAGGCGAGCTGGCCTGAGTGGAGAGCTGGCCCACACGGAGTGCTGGTCCACACAGAGTGCTGGCCTGTGCAGAAGAGCTGGTGCAGCAAGATGACGCAACAAAAAGAGACACAGAAGAGAGACAATGAGAGATGCAGGAAATCAGGGAGCTGAGGTGGGGCAAGAGATTGAGTGGCCTCTCTCCACTCCAGAAGGTCCCAGGATCGGTTCCCGGTGCTGCCTAAAGAGAAGAAAGAAGACAGAAAAACACAGAGAGAAGACAATGAGTGCAAAACAATGGCGGGGGTGGGGAGAAATAAACATTTTTTTTAAAAAAGATGTATAGGCAACCAGTTTACAAAAGTATTTAAGTGTTACAACAGAAAGGTGAGGTCTTTGCGAAACAAAACTGATTTCCACAAGTCACAACATCCAGTCTCATTAACATACAGTTTGTTTGCTTTTCATTTTACCGGGAGGTCCTGGGGATCGAACCCAGGTCCCTCCATATGGGAGACGGACGCCCAGCAATTAGAGCCACATCTACCCCAGTTTTCTTTTTTTTTTTTTTAAAGATTTTATTTATTTATTCATTTATCCCCCCCTTGCTGCTTGTGCTCGCTGGGTCAGCTAACCACACCGTGCGGGCAGGCTTGCCTTCACCAGGAGGCCCCGGGAACCGAACCCGGGGCCTCCCATATGGTAAACGGGAGCCCTACTGATTGAGCCACAGCCGCTTCCCCCCAGTTTTCTTTTAAAATACATTTCAGTGCAAATGTGAGATGAAGTGTGTGTGTCATTGTTCTAGAGCCATCTCAAGAGGGATATCTGAAGGAAATCACATCTTACAGGCTGCAACTTGAAAGATTTCCCTGATTCTACCAACTGGAAGTTCTCTCTCGGGTTTCAGCACCCCTTAGAGGTATAACAAGTCTGTAAAACAAAACTTCCAAAACAAAACTCTCGATTCCTCCCACCTCCCCAAACCCTGCCTCTCCTGCAATTCTCTCAGCTTAGTACATGGCAACTCATCTCACAGTTGCTCAGGCAAACACTTTTGAGACATTCTTGACACTTCTCTTTCGCTCATATCCCACCTCTAATCCAGCAGTAAGCCCCGTTGTCTTTTGCTGAAAAATCCTTCACATGCACAGTCAGACCACTTCGCCCCACCTCTACTGTTACCATCCTAAAGTCTTCCAAGGGCTCCCTTCTTAACCACCTCCCCACCCATCCAGCCCCCGCCAGCCCCTTCTCCACACTCGGCCAGGGTGATCCTCTATCTTCTCAAAGGCTGATCGGCTCAGTAAAACCCAGAGTGCCTGCAAGTCCTAAGGACCTGACACCACTGGCACCACCACCACCACCACCTTATCTGCGGGCCTTATTTGTAACCCTTTTCCCCCTCTACCTCTGCCGCAGCCACTCTGAGCTCTTTTTCTCACACAGGCCCCATTTGGGGTCCCTATTCTCGCTTCCTCCAGATAGCCACATGGTTTGCGCCCTCGCTTACTTAAGGTCTGTTTAAATGGCCCCTCAGTGAGACCTTCCTGGACCATCCCACAGAAAACAGGAATCCCTCCCCGTGACCCTGCCTTCCCTATCGCCTAGTCCCCACTGTTTCTCCACAGCACCTACCAACATCTGGCACACTGGAAGTCTGCTTATTTATCATCTCTATCATCCTACCCGACACACCACAGCATAAGCTTCCTGAGTGTTCACTGCTGCATCTCCAGCCACAAGGGCCGCTCGATAAACACTTGCTGAATGCTGACGTCTGAGCACTGACAGATTTCCCAGGCCACACCCACCACCGGCGGGGCCTAGGTGCCTCCTATCTGGGCTTCCCTGTCGCCAGCCCTACACCTGTTCCAGCACCTGTCACTTTGTTGCTGGTCTATTCTGCCACCTCCACGGATGGACACTGGCTCCACTTTCCGTGCCGCCCATGCGGGACTAGCACAGTCTAGATACTAAGTAAAGAGTTGGGGAAAGAAGGCAGGGTGGGAGGGAAGGAGGAAGGGAGACCGTATCCTACGCGGTTGCAAACTCCTCGGGGGCAGGGGGCGGCCCGCAGGCGCCCTGTGCGTGGCGCAGCAGGCCCTCAGCCAGCGCTGACCGAGTCTTGTTTCCTTCACTCCAGTGTGCTCCAGGCTTCAACAGTCCACCCCTAGCGTGAACCTTCTGCAGGAAGCGTTCTCTACAGCGTTAAGAAACCAGGCCCGCTCGCACCCGAGACGCACTGGTCCCACCCCGCGGGAAGCGGCGCCCCTCCTTCCAGGCACCCCCGCTCTGCGCCGCAGGACCCGGCAGGACCCCGCTCACCGCCTCCGGGCCTCCAGGCGCGCGGCAATGCGGAAGCGTCGGGCCTGGATCCGCTCCTGCGGGTTATCAGAATAGATCGAGGGCCCGAGAATCGGGGTGGATAAATGTTCCTCCTCCTTCTCCTCCAGGACCCCCAGGGACCCCGGCGGATTCATGACAGCGGCCTGGGCCTCCGGCAGCTGCACCAGGACCCTCGCCGGTTGCTAGGAACCAGCCGTTGCCAGGGAAAAGCAGTCACCTGACCGGCCGTCAGCACGGTTGCGCGCGCAGCCCTGCAGGCTCCACCCACCAAGGAGCTCCGTTCCAGAATATTGCCTCCCAGCGCCCTTTTCTGGGTTCCTGGTCTCCTGCAGCCCGGGTAGGATTCTCTTGCGGCCCCACGAAGGCCCTGCCGCGTGAGCGGAGACGGCTTGTGCAGTGGCAGGTCAGCAGGAGGCTGGAAGGCGAAAGAGCTGGTCCAAGTTCTAGCCCAAGACTAGCTGATAATTGAGTCATCGTTCATCAAACGAATATTCAAAATCAGATTTGTCAGCTATAATTGAGCACCTGCTATTTGCCACCCCTGTGCCAGCGCTAACGACACAGGCGTTGTCCTTTCCTCAGGAAGCAGGGCAGAAAAAGTCTGCTCTCAGCCAGTTGCCTCTTTGGGAAGTTGGAACTGACGTCCCGCCGCTCCGTTCATCATTCATTCACTTTTTAGCCCCTACTTTGTACATTCAGGCCTCTACCTGCTCTAGAATGTGAAACCACCCTGCTATCAATATATTTATAGCTAGCAAGAGATTGTCTTCTGTAGGCGTTTTCAGTAGAGCTGAAACCTGGAACAATCCCACCATCACCACCTTCAACCTCCAACCACATATTACAGAAGGAAGAGAGGGAAGAGGGAAATAGTAAGGGTGGGGAAAAGAAAGAAGAGAAAAAAGCATACAGAAGCAGCACAAACTCTCAAGCACACCCCTTGAAAAGGCACTATTTCCTGGGTATCTTGTGTCTCATTCTCAGTGAAAATAATTTTCTTATTGAAAGTTTAAATGTTTCTATTTTTAAAGCAAGATGGATAACATTTGGCAGGGTCTTGTCCCATTAGTCTGTGGGAAACTAGGAAAATGGAATTGGATGAGTAGAGAGGAAATGTGGGTCCTAGTTCTAGCCCTGCCCTGAAATCTTGGGCAAGTCACAACCGGAGGATGATTTCCCCAGCTGTCAAAAGGTACTGCCTGCCATCTCAATTCACAAGGAAAACAAAACAAAACAAAACAAAAAAACACCACTGTTAAGCAAAAGCCCGTTGTGAATAAAACCTAAAACCTACCCAGCGGCAAATGGCAAATAGAGTAGCTTATTAAAATCACCTTTTCCAAGTCTTTCATATGCTAGAAGCTTGGAGCAGCCCAAAGAGTTCAACAGTTGCTTGGATCCTTGTCCAGAATCTGGCTAGGTGATGTTTGGTTGTGGGGGGGGGGGGCGGTGCCTCTGGATTTCAGGGCCAAATCCATCTTGCTTGATTGTAAACTTGCCTAGAGGTCATGAATTAGAGGAGCAAGGCACTGAACACAAATTCTTCCAGGTCCTGGTCCACATTTCCACCATTTGAGAGAGGAAGAGAGAAACGAATATATGTGTGCACATGTCTGTAGCTAGGGAATGGATACCATGAGAAAGTCAGTGCGAATCGGCTGTTTACACAAAAGATAGGTGAGAGGTTGAAAGGTACCATAAAAACCCATGGAGAAAGATCAATGAGATACTGGGTCCTAAAGCTATCCCCACATAGTTTCTCTGAAGGTCCGTGTACCAATGACCCTAGAGATTTTGTGCACTTTTTTTTGTTGTTAAATAAATTCTTGTTTTAGTTTTTCAAAAATTAATGATGAGTTAAAAAATAACACATGCTCATTATTCAGCATTTAAGCAAAGCAAAAAAGTATATTAAAAGGAAAAAGAAAATCACACCAAATCATACCATTCAAAAATTAATAATAGGTACTGTCAACGAAATAACAAACTAAGCAGCAAGGCAACAAAAGCATTTATTTGTGGTCTTAGAATTGCAATTTGGGGAGCACAGATTCAGGTAGCAGCCTAAACTGACTGCCGTCTTGGCTTCTTCAGGGAAGTATTTTTTTTTAAAAAAAAAGAAGACAATTTATTTGTAGTTGGTGGATATTTAGGGTACTCTAACCGTCCTTCATGTTAAATAGTTAACTGAGTTCTCTGTTTTATGATTTGTTTTATGCTGTCTTGATGTCCTTGGGGTTTCGAGGAACATGGTTGCTTGAGGCTTTGCATACTTCGGCAGATTGTCATATCTATTTGCCTAAGAGTAATGTCCAGAATGACCTCTAACTCCATTTTAAATCTCTTTGCCATAATAACTTTATTTCTTTTAACAGTACTTTCTGCATGATTTTTCTGTAAACCTACAACCACTTTAAAAATTAATAGATAGATTTGGCATATAGTAAAGTAGAAATTAATTTCTCTCCCCACTTACAAATAAATAGGAAGAATTAAAATGCAGACTATGGATCCAATTTTGTTTTTTCATGTGCTCTTGTTCAGGCAATCTATTTAATCTTTTAAATGTCACTCTATAATGAAAATGCTTAATGTTTTCTTCAAATGTATACTCTGTCAAAAAAATATTAATGCATATTCAAGTAAATTTCCAGGACAAACAAGCATTTTTAAATAAAAATTCAAATATCTATCAAATAAATTAGCAATAGGTGCTCATCATTCCAGGCATCTTTTACAATAAGGAATCTGACTCCATTTTTTTGATGTTTGATATTACTGATTGCTTGTAAGCCTCACCTGTCTCTCTTTCCCTCTGGCCCACATCTGGGCCAGACTATTTTCAGACCAGCTTGGGAGACCTTCCCTACTCTGTACAGCCAGCCTCAATTATGGCAGTAAAACCCTTTTTTATACCCTCTTGGTGTGTGTGTGTGGTATTATCAATCTCGACATCTGAGCCAAATTTTGGATAGGTCCATCTTGTTTCTACACAGCATTTATACCATCTTTCTAAGCATATATACAAAATACAAGGATAAAAAAGACTTTTTATGTAAAGACAAATAGTTTTCTTTAAAATAGTAAATTTAATTTTACTTGAACTTATCAGGAAAGAAACTGAAGTGAAACTGATGGAATTGCTGGATTTCAAATGCATGTTTCCTTATAAAACATTGTTCCCCAAAGAGCCCTTTATAGTACTGAAAGATTATAAAGAACATTAAGGAACTTAAGACATTACTTGTTTTATCTAACTTAATTCCATTTTAGATATTAAGGATCTTAAAAAATTAGGTTATTAAACACTATCAATTCTTCCTACCTCCCAATTTTATTAGTTCTTTCATTAATTTAAGAAATATTTATTGAGTACCTGTGCCCCAGGCACTGGTGAACCAGCAATGAATAAAACAGACAAAAATTCATGCCCTTGCAGAGCTTATATTCTAGTGGAGGAAAGTAAGTAAAATATATGGTATGTGAGATAGAGTAAAATAAAACAAGAAAAGGGGGACAGGAAGCCTAGAGATCAAGGAAGAAGTTGGAGCCAGAGACATAAATTTGGAAGTCACCAGTATATAAATGATAAAGCTATGACACTGGATAAAGATCACCTGGGCATTAGTTTCATTTTTTTTTCCAATGCCAAGATAATGATATTTACCTTCTGTTCTGTAACCATAACTCACACTATTGTCTACTATTCATTCTACATTTGAATGGAGTTGCTGCTCACCACCCATTGTTTCCCACAACTTATCTCATTTATTTTTCTCCATTTATTCCTTATATATCTCCTTTTGTCATTAAATATCTTTTCGAGCAAGGCCCAAGGGTGCTGAGCTTCCTGAGTTCTTTCATGTTTAAAGAGCCTCCCTGTTGCCTTTATATTTATCAGCATCTTGATAGGTATCACACTTTGGGGCCATATTTCCTTTGCTTCAGAAGTCTGTAAACAAGAAAAGAAACAAAAAATGAAAAATAAAAACAGAAGTCTGTAAACACTGCTCCATTTTTCTTGGCATTGAATATTGCTGTAAAGAAGTCCAATGCAAGTCTACTTTTTCTCACTTCTAGGTGATTTGCTTTTTCTTTATGAATGCCTGAAGAATTTTTTCTTTATCCTTGTTCTGAAACAACCAGGCTTGGTGTTAAGCATTCTGAATCAATGCCCAGACTACTCTACTGATCAGCAAATTGGGCTCTTTCTCCATTGCAGGAAACTTACCTATATTACTTCTTTGAATAAAGCTGTTTCACAAATAGAGCAAGGGTATTTGCCTGTCTTGAATCTGGCACTATGTAGGGGGGGGGGGAGCTCCTTAACTACAAACCAAAACTTGTGCAAAGTTTTTATCTGAATTCATATTACCTGCATGTCTGCCCTCCCCCATTCAAATATCAACCAGACCATTTTATGTGGTGCCAGGTTGGCAGTGTATCCAAGTGAATAGCAGGAACTAATAATATAAGGGCTCTCTGTAGGTCCACAGCTTCAACCAGGACTCAAAGGATCCCCACACATAAAGTTCCTAACATTATGAGCCCACACAAAGAACCAAGGAATCACAAGCATGAGCCATCAGAAACAGAAGACAAAAAAGAGGTAAAAATATAAATGACAGGTTAGGAAACAAGGATGACCAAGTGAGAAGATCTAATATCAGAGTTCCAAGGCGAGAGAATAACTAAGAGGCAATATTCAAAGAGGTAATAGCTAAAACTCTTCTTGAATTGTTTAAAGACACAACTCAGAGTTCAGAAGCCCAACGAATCCAAAGAAGAATAAGTCAAAAGATATCCATGAGTAGTACATCAGAGAAAAATAGAAGAAAAATAAAGACAAGGGAAAGGATATCAAAAGCAGCCAGAAACATTTATGTAACCTAAGCATCTTTTAAAATATATATTTAAAAAATAATAACATTTATGTAAGCAAATGCACATATATGCATATATATCTATATATCATTTTACAAATATTGGTTTGTATTGTGAAAAATTTGATTTTACCCAAAAATAAAATTAAATTAAATTTAAAAAAAGCAGCCAGAGGAAAATGACATATTATCTACAAAGAAACCAGACATCTGCACACTG
Organism: Tolypeutes matacus; assembly: GCA_026826555.1. NCBI lineage: Eukaryota > Metazoa > Chordata > Mammalia > Cingulata > Chlamyphoridae > Tolypeutes > Tolypeutes matacus. Next base: position 5,665,680 of record JAKSZT010054569.1, read on the forward strand.
ATGTTCAAAGCAACATTATTCAGGATTGCCAAAAGTTAGAAAAAACCCAGATGCCCAACAACAAATGGATAAACAAACTGGGGTGTATTCACACGATGGAATATTATGCTGCTGTAAGAAGAAATAAAGTCATAAAGCATATGGCAACATGGATGAACCTGGAGGACATTATGTTGAGCGAAGCAAGCCGGACACAAAAGGACAAATACTGTATGATTGTGTTACTGTGAACCAAGTATATTATGTAACATAGTTTGAAAAAAAAAATTATATGTATTCAGTACATTTGAGAAATGTATTTATTCATCTGTGTTTACTTTTTAGTTTTTGTTTATATTTTCAATTATTAAATGTACAAAATAAAGTTAAAAAAAAAAAACCAAAAAACAGGAAGCCGATGTGGCTCAGGGGTTGAGCACCAGTTTCCCACATACAAGGCCCCAGGTTCAATCCCTGGCCCTGGTACCTCAAAAAAAAAAACATAAATCTCCATGGAGGTACATCACAGAAGACTTAAATAAACTGAAAGATAAACTTGCTCTTAGACAGTGAATGGCAAGAGTAAGGTTTGCATTCTCACTCCACTATGGACTGACTAGGTGGCCTTGGGAAATTACTTCTTAATCTGTTTTCCTCAGTGGCCTCATCTGGACAATAGGAGTAGCAGTACAAAATTCACAGGGTGTTTGTGAAAATTAAGTGAGTTTACAACTGTGAAGCACTTAGAACAGCAGCTGGCACACTATGGGTGCTGAGTAAGTGTCCTATTAAGAAACTGCCACAGCTGAGCTACACTGCCTCTACTGCCACCTAAGGACAATAAAACAGATTTCCCATGGTGCACCTAAACCGTGTCTAAATTCTAGCTGCAAGAAAGCCTGAATTCTAGCTGCAAGAAAGCCAAAATATAGGAGACCATGTTTGACGGGGAGCTGAAACGGTGTTCAGCAAACCGACCCACAGTGTCTATACAGATATAAAGACAACATAACAAGGAAGTCAATTTCATTTATTTAATAGGATTTTTTAAAATGATTTAATTCTTCCCCTTTACCCCCATTGCTTTCACTCACTGTTTGCTCTCTGTTCATCTTCTTTTTAGGAGGTACTGGGAACAAAACCCATGTGGGAGGAAGGCTTCTAATCACTTGAGCCACCTCTGCCCCCTACTTGTTGTGTCTCATTGTTGTTTCTTCACTGTGTCTCTTCGTTGTGTCATCCCGCCGTATCATCTTGCTGCATCAGCTTGCTGTGCCAGCCAGTCACACTAGCCTGTTGCGTCAGCTTGCTGTCTTGCTCATGTTCTTTAGGAAGCACCAGGAACCAAACCCGGGACCTCCCATGTGGTAGGTGGGCATCCAGCTGCTTGAGCCACATCCGCTTCCCTATTTAATAGGATTTTTAAAAGATGGTTGGGGAAGAAGATGTGGCTCAAGTGATCAGGCTCCCTTCTACCATATGGGAGGCCCGATGTTCGACACCCGGGGCCTCCTGGTGAAGTGAAGCTGGCCCACACGTGTGGCACGGAGAGCTAGCGCAGCAAGATGACGCAACAAAAGGAGACAAGCAGACTCAGAAAAATGCACAGCAAATGGACACAGCGGGCACAAGCGGCAGGGGGCGGGGTATAAATAAATAAAATAAATCTTGGGGAAAAAAAGTGGAAGCTATTTCATTATAATTATTTAAAAAAATAAAAAAGATGGTTGGGGAGGGGAGACTTGACAAAAATTATTCCAAAAAGAATGGGCCACTCTGCCAGATGCTTTAAAGCTGTAACAATAAAGCACAAAATAGAGTAGACTGAGATCCAGAGACAGAGCCATATAAGGGATTTAATATATCTAACAATTCACAGGGACAGGCACTGTGCTAAGAACTTGACACGCAGTTTTAATGTAATCTTCACAACGACCTGAGACTTTTATCTCCAATTTACAGATGGGGAAAGAGAGGATGTCCAAGACTACACAGGTAGTAAGAAACAGAGCCTATATTCTAACCCAGGCCATCAAACTCCAAAGCTAGGGCTCTTATACTTCAGACATTTGAAATGAGTGGGGAAGAAATAGATTATTCAACTAATTATTTGGGGACAAGTTTTGGAAGGAAAGAGACAAGATCTTTATTCCTTAGGCCAAATTAAATTCCAATTGGATTACAGATTTGTATGTGGAACTGTGAAACCATAAAAGTGCCAGGAAACACAGGCAAATATAGCCTTGAAGATAGTGAAACTAGTCAGTGATCCTACTTATACGAAATAACCAGAATATATGAATTCATAGACAGAAAGTGGAGTATAGACTTGCAGAGGCAGAGGGAGGGGGAATGCAGATTAAAGGGTTTCTGCTTGGGGTGATGGAGAAGTTTTGGGAATGGATGGTGGTAAAAGTAATACAATATTGTGAATCTGATCAATACCACTGAATTGTGTGCTAGGGAGCAGCTGAGATGGGAAATTTTATGTCGTAGATGTTTCCACAAGTTATAAAAACAAGAGGCTAAAGAGATAGATCTAATAATGGAGGAGAAAATATCCAAAAGGACATTATTGGGATCATTGAAAGAATGGGAATATAGATATTATGTTTCATATCAATTTCAAATTTCTTGACTTGATAACTGCACTCAATGTAGTTACATAAGTGAACATCCTTGTTCTTAGGAAATATACAGGGAAGTATTAAGTGTTCAAGGAGCATGATATATGCAACCTCTCAAATGTTTAGGAAAAGATAGATAGGCAGGCAGGCAGGCAGACAGACAGACAGATAGATAAAGATAGAGGAGCAGATATGGCTCAAGCTATCGAGCTCCCACCTCCCACATGGGAGCTCCCAGGTTCGGTTCGCAGTGCCTCCTGAAAAAAAAAAACAAATAAAAAAACCAACTCAGGGAAGCCAATGTGACTCAGTGGTTGGAGTGCTGGCTTCCCACATACGAGGTCCCAGGTTCAATCCCCAGCCCTAACACCTCAAAAAGTAAAATAAAATAAAAAGATAGCTATAACAAGTAGCAAATATTAAGAGTTGGTGAATCTGGGTATCTGCATAGGGAGTATATTAGAGTTCTCTGAATTGGTTTTGTATTATTTTCGCTACTGTCCTATAAGTCTGAAATTGTTTCAAAATGGGCAAAATAGAATGTTGGGTTGGAAAGACTAAGTGTAACACCAAAATCAGAAAATAATGTTTTAAAAAAGGAGAGATTGAGGGAAACAGATGTGGCTCAAGCAGTTGGGTAGCCCCCTACCACATAGGAGGTCCCAGGTTATATTCCCAGTCCCCCTAAAGAAGATAAATAAGACAGCAAGTTGACGGGATGCAGGAGATGACGGGATGCAATTAAGAGACCCAAGGAGCCCCCTCTCACTTGGAGATGGAGTGGACATCACCATCCCAAACTCCTCAGGATTGGGGGAAGAGTTATGGACTAGAGTGGACTTAATGGTATTCTGTTGTAGACATATTGATTCAAGCAATGGTAGAAATTACAAGAGTGAGGTAGAGCCAGTGGCCACTGGACGCTTTCAGGGCAGGGAAGGGAAAAGCAACTGTTAATACAGGGGCTTTTTCAGGACTTGGGAATTATCCTGTGTGACATTACAATGACAGATATAGGCCATTTTACATCAGCATATACCATGTAGAACTGTGTGGGATAGAGTGTGGTCTACAATGTGAACTATGGTCCATGCTTAGAGGCAAAGCCCCAGGATGTGTATATCCATTGCAGGTGATGTGCCACACTAATGAAAGATGTTTATGTGGAAGGTGTGGGAGGTGGGGAACATGGGAATCCTTGTAATTTTTGTGTAACATTTATGTAATCTAAGCATCTTAAAAAAAAAAGTGCCACACAAATATAAAATATCAACAATAGCAGAGTATATGTGAACATTGTACTTTTCCATGAATTATCTGTAATCCTGTAATGTTTCTAATGTAAAAATATTTCAAAATGTTATAATGACAGCAAAAATAAACTGCTTTAAAAAAAGAGAGACCTAAGGAGGAAACACAATGAGAGACACAACAAACAGGGAGCAGAGGTGGCTCAAACAATTGGGTGCCTCCCTTCCACATGGTATGTCCCGGGTTCGGTTCCCGATGCCTCCTGAAAAAAGAAGACAAACACACAACAAACAGAAACAGAGAGCAGACAGCGAGTGCAAAAAATGAGGGAGGGGAGAAGGGAGAAATAAATAATAAATCTTTAAAAAAAAAAAAAAAACAGGAGAGATTGAGAAAAAGTAATTTTGCAACATACGACAAAGATTAATATTCTGGGAAATGGATGTAGTTCAAGCGATTAGGCTCTTGTCTACCACATGGGGGGTTGCTGGTTCAGTTCCCAGTGCCTCCTTAAGAAGGCAGTGAGCTGGCGTGACAGGCAGGTGCGGCAGGCTGACACAACAAGATGACACAACAAGAGAAACAAGACGAGAAACACAATGAGAGATACAACAAAGCAGGGAACGGAGGTGGCTCAAGCAATTGGGCACCTCCCTCCCATATTGGAGGTCCCGCGTTCAGTTCCGGTGCCTCCTAAAGAAACAAGGAAGACAGCAGACACAGCCAACTGCAGACAAGGGGGTGGGGAGAAATAAATAAATAAAATAAATCTTAAAAAAAAAAAAAAAAAAGATTAGTATCCTTAATATGTAACAAAGTATTCTCAGAAGTCAATACAAGATGAACATCCATGGACTTAAATAATAAAAAACTTGTGACCAAAGAGTGTCATTATCAATGAATCTGAAAAATCTTGTTATCTAAGGCAGCATGGATTGTGATATTAATTTGGTGGTCCAGACCAACACTTTTCAAAGGCTGAAAAAGGAAATCAGAGTGCACAACATATACCACTGCATGTTCACACACACACACAACACACAAAGAGAGAAATACAGACACACACATACACACACACTTGGTTGCAACATAAAGTCTATGTTCTCTTTGTGCTTTGTGGCCGAAAACACTTAAAACTCACTAACCTTTGTTTTGTTTAGCCCTAGTGTTCTTGTACTTCTCAAATGATTGCCAGGAACTTGAATTCAGGTAAAGAAGACTAAAGAGGGAGCTAAAGCAGAGGGTAAAATGTTGAGAGAGGGAGACTGCCAGGCAAGGAAAAAGCACCCACACTTATTTTGATGTTGTTTTAAAATAAGCAGTTCTTGAAGGGGGAGGTAGATTTGACTTTCCATTACTTTTAAGGGAGTACAATTGATATGATCTTTATATCTAGTAAATCCCAAAGAATCTAAAAGAAAGCTATTAGAGTTAATTAATGAATTCAGAAAGTTGTAGAGTACAAGATGAACATACAAAAATAAATTGTGTTTCTATATACCAGCAGACTATATACAGTCTGAAAAGGAAATCAAGAGGACAATTCCATTTACAATAGAATCTAAAAGAATAAGATATCTATGAATGAATTTAACCAAGGATGTAAAAGACTTGTACATGGAAAACTATAAAACACTGCTGAAAGAAAAAAGACCTAACAAATGGAAAGACATGCCATGTTCAAGAACGGGAAGGCTTCATATTTTAAGATGTCAATACTATCCAAAGCAATTTAAAGATTCAGTGTAATCCCAATAAAAATTCCAACAGCCTTTTCTGCAGAAATGGAAAAGCCAATCACCAAATTCATATGGAATGGCATGGGGCCCCAAGTAGCCAAAACTACTTTGAAAAAGAACAAAGTAGAAAGACTCACACTTCCTGATTTCAAAACTCACTACACAAAGCTACAGTAAACAAAACAGTGTGGCACTGGTACAAGAAGAGACAAACAAACCAATGAAATAGAATTGAGAGTTCAGAAATAAACTTACATATTTATGGCCAATTAATTTTGAAAAGGGTGCCATGAGGCAAAGCATAGTGTCTTCAACAAATGGTGCTGGGAAACCTGGATATTCACTTGAGAAAGAATGAAATTGGACCTCGACCTCACACCATACCCAAAAAATTAACTCAAAATGGTTTAAGGACCTAAATATATGTGGTAAACTGAGTTATGTACTCCAGAAAAGAAAAAGAAAAACATGTTCTTAATTAGCACTCCTGTGGGTGTGAACCCATAGGACCTCTGAGGATGTTATTTTTAGTTAAGGTATGGCCCAACTGAATAAGAGTGGGTCTTAATCTGGATTGCTGGAGGCTTTATAATGAGAAAGCCACAGGAAGGAGTCAGAATCAGGAAGTCATCTAGAAGCTGGAAGAACAAGGAGTAGACATTGCCATGTGTTGATGGGAAACAGAGATACAAGCCAGCAAGCTGACACCAGAATTCTACGGACCCCAGGAGAAAGCAAGCCTTCTAGCATCTGAAACTGTGAGACAAGAAATTCCTGCTATTGAAGCTAACCCATTGCGTGGTAATTGTAACAGCAGCTCAGACAAACAACAACAACATAAGAGTTAAAACCATAAGACTCTTAGAAGAAATCATAGGGGGAAATTTTCAGTCCCTTGGATTAGGCAATGGATTCTTAGATATGACACCAAAAGCATGAGCAACAAAAGAAAATATAGATAAATTGGGCTTCATCAAAATTAAAAACTTTTGTGTATCAAAGGTCATTATCAAGAGAATGAAAAGAAAATGTAGAGAATGGGAGAAATATTTGGAAGACATATATGTGATAAGGGTTTAAAATCCAGAATATACAAATAATCCTACAACTCAACAACAAAAAGATATAACAACCCAATCAAAACACACACAAAGGACTTTTCTCCAAAGAAGATACGCAAATGGCCAATAAGCACTTGAAAAGATGTTCAATGTCATTAGCCATCAGGGAAATGCAAATAAAAACCACAATGATATGCCACTTCACAGCCACTAGATGGCTACTATTAAAAAAAGGAAAACACCAGTGTTTACAAAGATTTGGAGGAACTAGAACCCTCATGCATTGCTGGTGGGAGTGTAAAATGGTGCAGTTTGGAAGTACCTCAAAAAGTTAAACACAGGGAAGCGGCTGTGGCTCAATCAGTGGGGCTCCCGTTTACCATATGGGGGGCCCCGGGTTCGGTTCCGGGGCCTACTGGTGAGGGCAGACCCGCCCGCACGGCGTGGTTGGCTGGCCCAGCGAGCACGAGCAGCAAGGGGGGGATAAATGAATAAATAAATAAAATCTTTAAAAAAAAAAAAAAAAGTTAAACACAGAATTATCAAATGATTTGGCAATTCCACTTCTAGATAACACACAAAAGAAGTGAAAGCAGGGACTTACCAGTGTTCATAACAGCATTATTCACAAAGTCAAAAGATGGAAACCAAAAAGTTGATCAATAGATGAATGGATAAACAAAATGTGGTATAAACATACAATGGAATATTATTCAGCCATAAAAAGGAATGAAGTCATGATACGTGGGACAACATAGATGAACCTTGAAAACATAATGCTAAGTGAAATAAGCCAGAGAGGAAAGGCTTAATATTGTATGATTCCATTTAAATGAAATATCTAGAATAATAAATTCATAAAGACAGAAAGTAGGCCAGAGGTTACCAGGGGTTAGGGATAGGGGTAATGGTGAGTTATACTGCTTAAAGGGCAAAGAGTTTCTGGTTTGGATGATGAAAAAGTTTTAGTAATGGAAGGTGGTGATAATACACAACATTGAAAAAGTAATGTCAATGGATGGTACACATAAAAATGGTGAAAACGGCAAATTTTATGTTATATGTTACCACAATTTAAAACTGTAAAAAGGAAAAAAATGTCCATTTTTTTATAAATGTTTACTGAAATTTATGGGTAAAATGATATGCTAGACTTTGCTTTAAAATGTTTTGACAGAAAAGGGGGAACAAAAAGAGAATGGTATAGATGGACCAACTACAGCAAATTCTTGTATTGTTGGATCTGGGTGATGGGGTTCAATGGATCACTTTCTCTTCTGTGCTTGAAATTTTTCTTAATAATTTTTGCAAAGACAAAATAAGGATAGGAAACATCTGCTTTCCTTGAGCATCTGTGGGAAAAAAGTAAAAGCTTGGTGTTTCTATAGAGTAATATTTAATTTACATTACTAGAATTGTGCAAAAATTCTCCTAAATAACATCACTTTAGTCTTGGTGCCTTGGAATACTATTTATTTACAATATTTATAGAAAAAAGGAGTTTATCCAAGTTAAAGCGATTCAGCAATATCCAGTGTTGGCATGAGTGTGGAAAACACCCATTCACCTCATTCACTGATGGAAAGGCACGTTTGATAATACCTACTAACATTTCAAATAAGCATATCCACTGACCAAGAAATCTACTTAAAATTATCCTAAGAAGATAATGGGTCTTAGGCTACTTGGAGTCACATCGGTTCTGTTCAGCACTGTACATATAACACTTAGCACAGTACATGATATGTAGTAAGTGCTCAGCAAAGATTGGCTGAACAAAGAAATGTACATGGATATATCTGAATGCTCAGTGATCAGTTACTTACAATTAAAAATGGATATGATGCAATATCCACCCGTATAGGAATCAATGAAGCATTCATGGGATGACAAATAATAGAGCCAGTAAGAATCAATCTGATAAAAGGAAGAAAATGTCACTGTAAAATAAAATAATTAAATCTGGCGTGGAAAGACATCCCAGGTAATAAATGTAGAAGGGAAGATGTAGAACAATATGTAGAATATGACCTCAGTTTTATTTGAAGTATACAGATGGTATATACACAAGAAACATCACAATAGAACATAAACTAGTCAATACATGTAGATGCTGGGCTCATGGGTACTTTTCACATTCTCTCTTCTAAAAAATAATGTTCACAATGAACATATATCACGTTCAGTATAATTTTAAAAGTTAAAAAATTTTTTAAAGAGTGGTGACAGGAAATGCTTAAGAGACTGAGGCAGGCAAAAGGAATGCTGTCACAAGTGAGAGATTTGGGGGAGTAGGTGGTGTTCACCTCAATGAATCATCAGCATCCAGGGTCTGGTCCTTAACTAGCAGGCAACACCCCAAAACTCTTTTCAAGAGTTGACTCACACTAATAAAGCTCACAAATGAAAAATAACATTCATTTTAGCAAGAAACAACTGTCACAGGGCAGTGTGTGTATTCATGCCTTGTTACCAGCACATTTCTGTGTGCTGATCTATAAAGGGAAACAACTGGAAAGTTTCTTGATGATGTAGGATTGATGAGTTCAAGGGCTTCTTGGGGATAACTTACCACAAAGACTGCTTAGGTCAAGTCCTTGGGGGCATGGCATTCCCATCCCTAGATAGGTTTGGATGATAAATGGAAAACCTTCTGGCTATATGGGCTTCCTCTGCCATGCTGCAGGCTGGCCATCCACCTTCAGCTTATAGTCTTTTCCCAGAAAGACAAAGTATGATACATTGACTAGATTTAAGGCTTAGCTTCAAGTTACACTTAATGCTACATGCATAAGGTTTCACCAAATCACCTTAGTAGGAGTTTGGGGATGTTGCTAAATTCAAACACTTTGATAATTTCTTATTTTATCCCTATATCCTGATTTGTATGAATTTTGCTGCTTAGACTCTCAGAAAACAACCTTATTTTATTAATTTCTAATTATTTTTCTAACTGCTTCATCATCATCTTTGTGTACTATCTACAAAAGGCATGAAGGAAGGATGAAGAGAAGTGATGAGATGTGTCATGGGCTTGGGAGAGAGTTCAAAGGTACGAAATAGAGAAATAGATTATTGGTAGAGACTGACTACCTACCTTGGACCACTTTGGACCACTCACTGTACTAAACACTCAACATGCATTATTCTCATAATACATTGCAGTCATATTAACCCCATTTTACAGATAAGGAAACTGAGGCTCAGAAAAGATAACTTGCCCTGGTTAAAGCTTACAAAGCTAAACAAGACTAAGAAACAGTCATTGTAGTATAATTTGGGAGGTCTTGAGAAATTTTCAGAATGAAAAGGAGAAATGAAAGGAGCAAGTACAAACTTGTCTTTCAACAAATTTGTGAGCAGAGGGAAAAAAAGATGTGTTTTTGGGATAGGAATAGGGAGAGGAGCAAGAGACTTTCAGGGCACAGGTTTTAAGTTTAGGTTTAGGCTTTGGCAGACCAAGCACGGCATATTACACACCTGTCATGTGTCAGATACTGTTCGAGGTGCCTGAGGTTTGTAGGCAGAAGGGAGGAAATAATTAGTAGGATAGCCAAGAAGTTGAGAAGGCAGGGGATCAAGAGTACACAACTGGAGAATTAGCCTGAGTTAAAACATGGGTCATTTTCTCCTTCACCTTCAAAACTGCAGAAAAGTTGAGTGCTCACACCACACTCAGTCAGTATTAGCAAAGACCCATGATAACCTGCTAAAAAAGAGAAGTGGCATGAAAATAGCTAGAAACTTGAGGAACACAATAATACACAACCATTCCAAGTCTCTGGGTTTGTTATTTGGTTTGCTGTGTAGAATTCATGTCAGAGAGTAACTGTGCTGCCATAGGGATTTTTTTCAAGAGCTTTTATCATTCATCCTCTTCCATCTCCATATCAGAGCTTCAGCTATAGTCCAGCCAAGAACCCTGGAAATAGGCCAGTGCCAGAGCTAGGAGAAATCAATTCTGATGTAAAAAAAAGGAGCTATTCTCCAGAGAAGCAATGTTGGAAATGGGGTACATACTATATATAGTCCAGGTGGGCTATGGATAGGTTCATAGGGCTGTGTGGATTTAGCCTGGAAACCTAGCACCATACATAACACTCCTTCCATGGGAAAATGCTTTTGAGTATGAAAAAAACATAATAGAAACTAATTTAAATGCAACCCAGCTGTTATGAGGACTATATACATTAGTACTCAGTTCTGGGAGTCAAGAGCAGTATATTATGAAAAACTGTTACAGTGACCTGCCTAGTACTCTTTCTGAAACAAGTCACAGAAATTATATAGAATACCCACAAGCAGGCTAATCTTTCTCAAAAATAAATAAGTAAATATATAAATAAATAACCGCTAATTTTGCTTGTTTTGTTCTTAAAAAAAAAAAAATTCAATGATTCTCTGAGACAAGTGGTGGCTGGACACTATTTTTTTCCCCACAGTTCCCTCCCCTTTTGTTCCTACCAAGGAAAAACAAAAACAGACAATCTGAAAACAATTAAAAGAATTTAAAAATTTACTCTTTACTTTTATTACAATAAATATTCATCAATAATAGAATTAAACAATTTTAAATTAAAACCTACTGCATTACTTTTGGGTTTCACAGCAGCAGAAATAAACATAAATCCAGTTGAAGGGACAAGGCTTCCAGAATCCAGTGACAAGAAACAGTCAGGTCTTGATTATCTGGGCTAACAATGGGGACCAGTAATACCGATAATGAAAAAATTACATTGAAAGGCATTATTGTACTCTATTTGTACATCAAATTATCTGAGACTTCAGAACATTCCAGCTAAGTAATTTGAGCAAGGTGCAAAGCCCCATTTTTCCAAGAGCTTGAGCTCTGCCCCCTATCAAGCCTATGAGCTGCCTTCTGGCTGGGAATGGGCCTGTCATCATTCAGACCCAGAAGCCTCAACCCTGGTAGAAACCCTGTTGCAAAGGAAATGGAAAGTGGTATATTGAAAGGGCTTTTATTGGAGAATGAGATGAACTGGAAGTAGGAAAGACTGGCTCCAGACCAGGAAGAGGCTTCACAGAGTTACGGGCTACATGCAGATTAAGTCAACATGAAGAAACATGTCTAATAAGGGCTTAATATTTTGCTGATAATAAAGAGTAGAATGCATGTATATATGAATATATCATCCATACATATGTACAGAGAATATATGTGTGCATGTTAAATATGAATATATACACACAGCACACAACCAAACAAAATAAACGCTACATTAGTTACTATGAACACTGCAAGTTCTGGACAGACCAACGACCAATATGTTCAGTTAACTACCTGAAAAGGAAAATAAGACTATGCTTCTATTCATCTTTCTCTCTAATATATTCCACTTGCCCAAGCGGTGTTGTCTCTAGGTACCTGAGAAGGAATGGAACCATCCTCTTGTTTCAGAATACTGCAGAAAGCCAACTGCAACAGGACCAGATAAAACAGCTCAAAAATTGATGTGGCTCAATCAGTAGGGCTCCCGTTTACCATATGGGAGGCCCCGGGTTCGGTTCCCGGGGCCTCCTGGTGAAGGCAAGCCCGCCCGCACGGCGTGGTTGGCTGACCCAGCGAGCACAAGCAGCAAGGGGGGGATAAATGAATAAATAAATAAAATCTTTAAAAAAAAAAAAAAATTTGATTTGGCCAGGATTCTTGCCACCTATTCATGAAAATGGACTCAGGAAACTATCAAGTTCCTTTTCTACAATTGGTTACAAATTTAATCTATTATGTTAGGGGGAGGAAGGAACAGGAGGTCAGCAGGGAGGTTGCACCTTGGCAATTATTTATTACCTTCTCCTTTACTCCACAGAGGAAATGCTACCTTAAAATACACATATAGAAATTTGAATAATTAAATTTGAATGTTGAATATCTTGAACACATATTGAAATATATGTATTGAAATCTGAAGTTTAATACTGAATTCTGCTTTCTCAGCACATTTTGAAACAAGCAAACTGTTATATTATGTACATTTAGCTGGGTCTGTCTCCTAAAAGGCTGCTCTAATGGGACAACTAAAATATTAATATTGTGGGCAGTCTCAATTAATAGTTATTAAACTCAAAGTTTCATACTGAATTCAAACAAATTTATAATGCAGAATTCACAGAGCCCACGAAATTAAAACAGGCTCCTCCTATACCTTGATTATACAATCAAGAGCTTATTCTTTAGATTATAAAAAGCACTTGTCAAGAACATCAGCATCTAAAATTCACAGTGAATTGGTTATGTTTTTGTAAAAATCCAAAATCAATTCTAAGTTTGTCACTCAAGAGCTGACCTCAGCCAAATGGACACAAGGCATCCACAGCATGGAGCCAGTCCCTGGGGCTTCAGCCCCATCTCCAATTCCAATGTAGCCTTTGGAAGTTCTACAGCTATGACCCAACGAGCACCACTCTGACTTCACACAGCTTTCTAAGAATGATTATGACAAGAATAAGACTCTGAATGGTCTGTGGAAGATCAGAACAATCCTTCTGCTGTGTCCAAATGGATTTTCCGAGAGATTTCTAAAATCAGGCCACGTGCCACTTTCCAATTCTAGGAATCCAGGCTTGCCAGCCAAATGCAACGCAAACCCCTTATCCAGGATACTTTTGAGAGGGCCACAAGCAGCAAAACTCCTTTTGCTACCCTAAATATTAACTCATTTAAGGTCTGTCTGAACAAAGACCAGACTGCTGTTTAAAAACAAAAATACAGCTGGATTACTATCCTTTAGATATTTGCTTATCGAAGAGTGAAGCATATCACTAGCACGAAGGCTAAAAAGGTTTCATTTATTTTGTGCTGTAGAAACACTGAAATGAACTAGCCAACAAATCCCATTCCCATGGCTCCACACAAGGAAGGAGTAAACATATTGCCACTTCCTCTGGAAAAGTTAAGACAACCATGATTTACCATATACCCTAAAGTAAATGCCTGCCAATATGTCAGTCATTTATACCACTGATAAAGATGAAAACTAAAATATACAAATCACATGGGTTACATAATTAAAGAAAGTCAGAAATTTACTTAAGCTTCCTAAAATGTACAGAGAATTACACTTTCAAGCATCACAGTGATTAATTTAATACCATTTTACTGTTAAAACTGTCACTTTAAATGTACATGTCAAAGTGCTTCAAATGCAGCATACAAGTTAAAATCCTTCCTAGAAGGTTCCAGTTCTGGCAGCTAACTTAGTAAGGTTATTCACCCACAGGGTGTTCAAGAAAAGGCATGCTGCCTTACAAAAACACCTCACGGAACAAAGAAAATTCTGGTCTGAGTTCACAAATTTCCTATACAGTGCTAAATGAAGTCCAGAACCGAGGTCAAAACGAAGGCCACTCTGAACATAGAAGTTAACACAAAGATATCTGTATCTTTTTTTGGCTTATTTTGGGCTCCAAAGTCAAAACTCCTCCCCCCTCCCCCCACACACATTCCAAATTCTCGACTAGTCAAGAGATCTATGGTGATGGAAGGATTTTGAAGGTGGCAAGACCTAGGGGTAACAAAGCCAGGACTAAGAGGGTCTTTTCTGCCCTAGCTGGTGGCTAGTTAAGAGGAAATCCAGGTACAGAATCAAGAGGAAGAGTTACGAATAGCCTTCTAGTTAAAATATAAAAAGGGAAAAGTACACTTTGACTCAAATACTTGCAGATATCTTTTGAGTCTCCCTAAATTACAGTCAAAGTCTGATTTAGAAAGCAAGGTACATTTCATGCCTACAAAATAATTTGAAACCTGAAAACTTAGGAAACTTTCAAATTCATAGGGCATTGAGGTGGTCCCTTCTTCCTTTTAAAATGGACGCTATATCTGCTATTACCTTTGTGTTTTCCCTCGATGCTCAGGGTCCTGATCATCAATATTCTTTTGGTATCTGTCTAGAATTTGGGCAACTCTAGACATACAACCCCTCTTCCCAATACCTCAATATTAGAATAAATGACATGTTGGTAATAGAACTATAACATCCTAAACTACCATCAGCATTTAACTTTCTTCTGAAAATTAGAATTTTAAGTATTTTTAAGCATCTTAATCATTATATTATTAAAATCATTATATTAAAATGCCAAAGAAGACTACTTAGTTTTTTATTTGGAAGTTTTTCACTCCATTACCCTTAAAACTAAAACCCACACACTAAACCTATTAGTGGAGGAATGATTTTTTAAATTGTGACAATTTTAAACTGTGCATTGCACTATGGTCATGAATATTATTGAAGGATCACAAAAGGCAGCATTAGCATACTCTATCCAGGCCTTTCTGAATTTTTCTATCCAATGTCCCCTCAAATAGAGAGGAATTAATTATTGTCTGACAAGCCTGAAAGGATGTCTTTCATACTTTCACCTGAAAAAAATAACTTGTTAGAGGTCTATCTAACTTTGGTCAGCAGAAACAACATGTAATCCTCTGGCCTGGCTAAGGCACTCTATTCTGAAATGTACAGAAAACACACACGTATGACTCACCATGCCACTGTCTCTGGTAACTGGCATGACATAAATGTACAGGGATATTTGTAATTACGTCTTGCTTCAGCTGCTGTATCACACTACACAATAAATGGGAGTTCCATGATGCAATTTCAAGATGACAGACTAAAATAAGAGTCAGGAGTACACTAAAGACAAGTTCATAGTATTTTGAAACAGTTTCAAGTTTTTCCTTTTACCTTGTTGATGGCCACTTTTCTTTCCTCAAACAATGTCAATAAAACCGACTATGGCATAATTCTTCACCACCACAGGGAAATATGTCATAAAGGATAGGCACAAGACAATTTTCAAATAAATGTGATGCAAAAAAAAAAAGAGCAGGAACACACTCTGAGGTAAAATAGCCCCAAGATTACAGGACAGGACCCATCACCCCTATGCCAAAAGTAAAGGGTATTTTTACTACACTGTTCCAGTTGAAGGAAGCCTGTGGTCCAAACTTGTCATTTTATAAATATTTATCAGTTCCTTTCTTGTAATACAGATTAATCTCATTCCTGTGTACGAGGTCAACAAAAAAAAAGAGCAAAATGATTAGTTTAGAAACTTTAAAACAAAGTTTTTTCCCCTATCCCAAATTAACACTAAACGTTCATTATTACAGTTGAGAAAGAACAAGGTATACAAAAAAGTTACCTTCACTTAATTGGTTTGTTCTCTCACCTCCATGATGCTAATTTATTAACAAATGTGGAGTCAGTTTTTCATCTATTTTCAGTGTTCGTTTGTCTCAGAAGTCACCAAATATACTTCAACCTTTACAATTTTTAAAAATGAGTACGGAACTATGAGCTAGCACCTTGACTCCTCATTTCTAATGACCTGGATGACAATGATTCGAATTTACAAATTTTTAAAATGAAATAGCAATTACATAGTTATTTTTACAAAGCAGCAGACTGAAATTCAACAGAGGAATATGCTACAATTAAGTTTAACAATGCTCACATTCATAAATAATGGTTATGAATTTAATTACATATCAACATAGTGGTGCCTATTTTATCCAAGTGCAACCTGTCCAAAAAACAAGGGGTTTAAGATACACTCTTCATTCAAGCACAAACTTCATTCGGTGGAAAATAAAAGAAAATCAGCAAGTAAATTTTTCACCACCACCAAACTAAATGGAGATAAAGTTAAAAAGAAATTTTAAAAAATATCCACATTCATGAAAAGAAGTGATCTATAAAGCTACCACATTAAAATCAAGGGGAATTTTATGTTTGCCAGGAAACTTCAAAAATTACTTCAAGTTATATTAAAGGGAGTACAGGAAACTTCAAAAACTACTCCAAGTTATATTAAAGGGAGTACATACTCAGTAACGCATACATATCAAAATTTTTGTCTTCAGGTGGGAAAAGTGGGCAAATTGTAGAAGAGAGAATTTCTCTCTGCTTTATCCTGCATGGAATCTTAAAAACAGTGTCCACTCCCCTCCCACCCACCACACCCAAACAAAAGAATTTCAAGGAAGGGCAAATTGAACCAGAAGACTATTTTTGGTCATGAAATTCCTAATTCCAAATTAATTTTCCCTTTTAAGGTACTTTATCTGCATGACTTACAAATAATAATCATCACGAGACTGGGACTGTCTCATGCATTCACACAGTCATGTTTCTCAGGCACCAAAGCTCAGCAACCTGCCACCAAGGGGGAAATGCCACATTCAAACAATGACCCACGCTAAAGCTAGAATTATAATCACAACCCATTCTCTATTAGTTTTAATTTAATATTTCTCTCTAAAAGAAAATTAAAACATTTATCAATATCTGTTCCATAATAAAGAGAGCTAGAATATTAGAGAATCCAAATATATATTAGCTCTCTTAGTACATGAGAACAAAAAGCATTTCCATGGGAAAGAGAAACCAGTATTTGGCAACTGTATTATGGTTCTGTAATTATTTGACATCTCTTGCTGAGGTGACTTGCTCTTACTTTTTCCCTGTATTAGATCTGGGCTACTGATAACTTCCACAGCTAAAGACTATTATAAAGTACCAAATATGAAAACATATTGTGGTTTTCTGAATGTTATCAGTGTTCCTAAAACAACTTTTGGGTTCTAAAAAAATAAAAACAAAGCATTTTTATCTCAATAGGAACCAAAACACTATAGACTCATGAAGCAAACATCAATGGGAATGCTTTGCTAGTCTAATGTACAGTATGTATACCCAAAAAGCCACATGGTTTTACAAAAAATAAAATAAAATAAACTGGAAGTTAGTAGGCCCCAAATTCTGTCGGTTCAGATCATTTTTCACTCCTGGTGCCCAAGTGCCGCACACTCTGAGGCCCCATGTCTGTCAACCAGATTAGTTTAGTTCAATGGTGATGGATGAAGTATTTACAAGCCTCTTATTTACAGTTCTGCTTTCTGTAGATTACAGGCCAATTTTTTTCTCTTCCACTCCTAGTCAATCTGAGTTTGGTTTCCTCAATGAGAAGGGGTAAATCTGAAAATGGCTGCTCAGCTGCTTTACCTATGGAAAACAAGAACATGAGACAGTGATAAATATGTACCTAATTATTTTTAAAAGGTACACAGAGGGAAGCGGCTGTGGCTAATCAGTAGGGCTCCCGTTTACCATATGGGAGGCCCCGGGTTCGGTTCCCAGGGCCTCCTGGTGAAGGCAAGCCCGCCCGCACGGCGTGGTTAGCTGACCCAGCGAGCACAAGCAGCAAGGGGGGGATAAATGAATAAATAAATAAAATCTTTAAAAAATAAATAAATAAAATAAATAAAAAATAAAAGGTACACAGACTTTACTCTCTGGAGACAATTCACTGACATGGCAAAAACTGTCAGCAATAATGAAGAGGTTTTTTCTGCATTAGGATAAATATGGAGCGAGGCAGCTAAATGAGGATATCAGAACTAACTCTGGGCAAGTGGGGACTTGAACTCAGGTCTGCCTAACTCCAAAATCTAATCTCTCCAGAGCCCTCCAGACCACACAGAATTACATTCAAATCTACTGAAAAATTATAGGATTTGTTGAGATTTATCTAGTAGATCAAATAACTATATTTATACTCAGATTCAATATTCAGGTTCTTATAACATCTCTAAGTCATCATTTCTAATCCTGATGAAATAATATAAAACTAGATCTGTGAATTCTGGGAGAGTAAATAGGCCATATTAGTTAGAGTATTCCCAGCAGGTAAGCAAGAGTTTAGTAATGTTCCAGTTATTAAATGTTATTAGATACTTTATATTACTGTTATTTATATTCCAATAGTTCAAGTGAATGTTTTGTGTGGGCCTAGCAAGCTTTACCTTCTGATCAGAAGTTGTAGAAGTGGTAAGAGAGAACAAAGACAGACAAAAAAAGATACTCTTAGAATTTTTTTCTGTTAGTTTGTATTTATTTTCCAGATTTTTAACAACGAAAATGTTCTGCCTTTGTAATTTAAAGAAAATTTTATTTTGGTTGGTTTAGTGTATGTATGGTTTTCTCAAGAGATCCTTCTGAAGGGTTACAGTCAATTAAAGCAATTACACAAGACATTGGCAACTCTACTCTACTTCATGCATATGAGCAATGAAAATAAGATAAAGGCCTAAAGTGTCACTATCAAGCACAGAATGTTAAATTTATTTGCACACATAAAAACATAAATGATTATGTCTTATGTTTTAATTCATCAGACTGATGATAGTCCTTTTACCATAACAATTTCATTCATTTTGTTCTAAGAAATGAGGGCTACTTTGGGGAGAAACACTAAGGGAACAAAATCTGAGTCCAGCAACATATGCAAGGTATAAAGTTATCACGCATGTCAGACATTTTCCACTTTATTTATTTATTTATTTTTTTTAAGATTTTATTTATTTATTCATTTATCCCCCCCTTGCTGCTTGTGCTCGCTGGGTCAGCTAACCACGCCGTGCGGGCGGGCTTGCCTTCACCAGGAGGCCCCGGGAACCGAACCCGGGGCCTCCCATATGGTAAACGGGAGCCCTACTGATTGAGCCACAGCCGCTTCCCTCCACTTTAAAGATATGGACATAAAAAAACTAAAAAAAAAAAAAATAAATAAAAAATAAATAAATAAATAAATAAATAAATAAATAAATAAAAAATAAAGATATGGACACGCGGGCTTAGCTCAACAAACTTCATAAAAGTGAAGGAAAAAAAAAAAAAAGATATGGACAAATGTATGAAAGTAAAGACATTTTATTTCTCAATCTGATTCAAAGTAGGGTTCCTTTAAAAACAAGCATACCAAATAAAAGTATTTTAACAGCCAGAAAAATGTGAATACCCTTTTACACAACCCCATTCTGATGAAATTATCCTCAGGAGGAGAAAATTTGTAAATAATCTAAATGACTAAAATAACTGAGCTATGATTAAGTAAATTGGGTAGTTATTCAGTAGTCCTTGATGGAATATTGTGCGGCAATTAAAAATCATAATTGCGAGACCACGTTAAAATAATTAGAACAGAATTCTAAGTGGGGATGGGGACAGGTAAAAAATAAAAAACTAAATGGTTCTGATTTTCATTTTATTATATCTACCTTAGTTCATTCTTCCTGAAACCAGTCTCTTATTTTAGAAGAAAATGTTACAATTAGTAGAATACCTCTTAAATCCATTCTCTTCTATATTTCCACTTATCTTATTAATAATTTCTGCTTGATGAGAGCTCAAGCATAGCATAGATGAAGTAAAACCTCAAACAATGCAAAAACTTCCCTTTAGACTAACCTCCCTTAGCATTATCACTTAAAAATTTCTATTTTAGATTAGAACTAATGGGAACTATCTGGCCCCACTTAATTAAAAGCACAAAATAGTCTACAATTCTACTTACCAAAGAAATAGTTTATAATTTTACTAACTTAAAAACAAAAACTAATTCTTCCTAATAATTATCCAGCTTTAAAATCATTTGTACTTAGTACAATGGGTTCATTAGAGAAATAACATGAAATTATACACCTGGATATTATCCAAAATATAAAGTATCTCCAAATCCTTCCAGCTACCTTATTAAGCAACTTTCTTTTGAAATTTTCTATCACCTTCTCTTCATATTAAGCAACTTTCTTTTGAAATTTTCTATCACCTTCTCTTCACTATTTGTAAGAACCAAAGGAATCCATTTTGTTTTCAATTACTCACCACTTGTACTCCATAATGGATATGGGCCAGAGTAAAAGAAGCTGTTAATGTATGTAGGAGAATGCTCTCGATGTATGGGGCTACTCCTAAGTACACCACGACGACAATCAAGAACAGTGGAACAAGAAACCAATTCAAAGTTGGGCACCGGGTACTGCTCATTTGACAAACAATCAGCTGGCACTTGAAGTTAGTAAAAAAAGAAAATTTAATTAGCAAATTAATACCAAAACTAGTCACTCCAACGTTTAAAAATCATTCAAATATTTGAGCCAACACATTTATATTATCTAAGTTCAGTGTTTCTCAATTGCTCAACTATTTGCCCAACCACACCTAAGTTCCATCCGCAAACCCACGGACCCTCGGACTATGTCAGAAAAGGCTGAAAGATCATTTATGAAGGATGCTATAGAAGGCATTTTTCCACTGGGTAAAGTTTAGGCAAAAGAAATTTCTTCCAATTTTAAAGCTCTGAGATTCACTATATCTGAATTTTTTTTTTTTTCCAAAACCGACTCTCCCACAATCCCAGCACAACTAAGTATCTTTACTGCAGTCCTTTGGAAGTGCCACCTCCAATTCAGTATTATCACATTTTCAATATCTCAGAACCTCTTTGGTTCCCTTTACCTTCAATATTTTACTCAAACATGGTTTTATTCTTTCAGAGAGCCTTTTTTATACAATGTATTAGTGTTCTTAGATCTTAAAAAAAAATCAGTATGCCTTGGGGTATTAAACACATTTTACAGACATGGAAACATAAGCTCAGTGGCTAAGTTGAAAATTACAAACGTTCTAAGGACCTGGCCCAGAGCTAAGCACAGGCTTCCCAACTGTCAGGGCTGCAGAGATCTTACCTCAGTACCCCTTGTTCCCTCCCCTTTTCCTTCCTGTCTGCTTTCTTGCTGGCTCACAACATGGAAAAGAGTTGTTGTTGCTGTTGTTTAAATATGCTGCATTTATTACAAAGTTTTAAGTTCTCTGTTCTAAATTTAAAAATCAGTTTTAATCAACTGAATGTGATTAAATGTGATTCAATGTGATTCAATATGAATTGAATCAAATGAATGTGTGTGGGTGGGGGGGGGGTCTATCTAAAAAAAAATCTCTTTCAAACTCCCTGAACTGACCATTAGGTCTGCAGCCATTTCATCCATACTGTTAATATTATTTAGCATTTGAAGGGAATCTATAAATTAGTCTATATATTTTTCAGCAGGCAACTAAAACAAAAAATTTAAGAATGTATGGTTCCAAAATACTACTTGCAATCTCTATATCTATTGGTTTCAAAGGGCCAAGTAAAATAAAATAATTTTCAATACGTAATGAATTATTGAGGTTATGAATTATTCTTTCAAATGCCTTTAAATGAAAATCTGCTGTTCTAATACTATTTAAGATTTCTCAAATTACCAAATTCTGTCATATATCCCTTATATACATGATGATTTTTTTGAAAGAAAACAATCTTACTGTGATGTTGGCAAAGGCCGTTCCAACCATAAAGTAGAACACCCTAGGATGTATCTCTAAAATATCTGAAGGTGACAGCAGGATCCATGCTGTAGACAAAATGAAGAGCAAACATGGAGAAAAGAAGGGAACCATGGCTTCATAGACTGAATTGTGTTTCAAGGTGTTATTTTTATAGCTTCTGAAAAATAAACCAAGTGATAAAATGAACATTATATATAAACCTTATATTACATAATACTTCTTCATTTTCAAAGTACTTTCCTATTTATTCTCTCATTTTATACATTCAAAAATCCTACAGCATAGGCAAAACCAGCATTATAAACCCGATTTTATAGACAGGGAATGTAAGGATGAGAGAGTTTAGGTAACTTCCTACCATGACTAGGACTGAAGTCATCTGACCCCTAAGTCCTTTTTTTTTTTTTTTCTCTCTAAACCCAAACTATCAATTGTTATGTTAGAAATGTGAAGATGAATAAAACTGGGACTTTTTTCTTCAAGAATATATCCTAACAGGGGAAAAAAAAATTAACACAAAACAGTACGAGAGGGGGCGGATATGGCTCAAATGGTTGGGCGTCTGACTGCCATATGGAGGGACCTGGGTTCGATCCCCGCGACCTCCCGGTAATAAAAAATATATATATAGAAGGCGCATGGGCTGCCAGGCTCTGCGTGCCAGTGAGCCGCCAGGCCCCGGGAGCCATGCAGCAAGATGATGATGTAACAGGAGAGAGACGCAGGGAAGAGACAAGACGAGATGCTCCGAAAGCTCTGGAAACCAGGAACCGAGGTGGCGCAGGTGGCAGAACACCTCTCTCCTACATCGGAGGTCTCCAGGATCGAATCCTGGTGAAGACTGGAGGAGGAGGAGGAGAAGAGATGGCAGGAAACAGACACAGAGAATTGTCCAGCAAATGGACACAAAATAGCAAATGGGGAAGGGGAGGTTTAAAATGGATAAAGTAAATAAATAAATCTTTAAAAAAAAAAAAAAAAAAAAAAAAACCAGTACGAGAAGAGTATTTCATAGGTACTACTGAGATACAAAAGTGACACGGAGCTTAGAGAAATAATTCACATGAAAGACTTCGAACTTAAGAGTCATAACACTCCATTGTAGTGTCTCGAAGTACACAGGCAATAATCCAGTATGTTTGTTCATCTGAATTCAGCCCCAAATTTACCTGTTTCTGCCACTGACTATATGACCTTGGACAAGATGCTGCCCAATCAGGAGCTCATGATGACATGAGGAGGAAATGACTCAATGACTCAATCCCTAAAGCTCTTACGGCTTTAACTTTTATGGCTTCTACAAAGACTGCCAGGTAGTCTTTCATAGGCTAATAGAGTTGGACTTGACATGATGGGTAAGATTCTGCAAGACAAATCTGAGAGTTGAAGGATGAAGTGGCAAGTACAAGAAAGTGATTCAAGTAGAGGAAAGAGTGGGAGCAAATTTAATAAAGGAGAAAAAGCAAAATACTTTCAGGACACAATAAGTAAATTCAGTGTGGCTAAGCAAAGGTGGGGAAGTGTCAGAGATCAGAGAAATGAACAACCCCTAACTCCCAAGGCAGGACATTCTATATAGTGCTAATCAGGAGGAGTCAACATGTGTCCAGAGTTTGGTCCTAAACCATACAAGTTCAGAAGCTTTATTTTATGATCATGCTAACTAAACTATAATCAATTCATAAAACAGAATGTGACTGTACTGATATCCTGGTGAATAGATTCACTCACACAAAAAACGACATGTGAGAAGGCTTTGGTGAGCCCAAAACTGTAAGAAAGAACTGCTGTCCTTTGTGCTACAGTTGAATTGACTACATTAGCCAACCACAGAATTATCCTAAAACTCATTCTAGATTCAAAATATAGGTTTCATGCCCTTTTCAAAATGTCCAGACTCCAAAAGGAAAAATGATCCTTAAATTCATCTAAATAACAGTTTCTATTTTTTTCCCCAGTTAAAAAAAAAAACAAAATACTCACCTGAAAAAGTTTAATAAACTCATTGGTAGAGTCACACATAATGCACAACCTAAAGAAAAGAATATTTAAATTATCATGAATTCTTATTCAAGAGGGATCATTAAAATTGAATTCATACAAACTATGCAATATTTTCAGACCCATTAATTTTCAGGTTCAGGTTTACTTCTGTAATGAAATTAAATACTCCTCTGAACTACATTTATACCTGGAATAATGACAATACAATTTGGAGACTCAGAGCACAGATACCAGAGACCAGACTGGGCTTGAATCTTGGTTGTGTCACTAACTGATCATGTGAGTTTAGGCATGTTAACCTTTCGGTGCCTCTGTTTCCTCTTTTATAAAGTAGAGATAATAACAGGAGCAATCCCATAGGCCTTTGAAAATTAAATAAGTTATTATACATAAAGGCATCCTATTTAATAAATATGTCTGGCACATAGTAAACAGCACAATAAGTATGAGCTATTGGAAGGTGGGCATGGTTAATGAATCTTGCTGTTTCTCGTCTATACTTATTTATTTTTATCTCCCCAGAAATTTTCAAGTCCACTCCTATCCCCACTGGTTCTTTCTGCTTAAAACCTAAAAGCAGGGAGAGATACCCAAGAAACCCTACCAAGATGCTGCCCTCACTACCTAATATCCTACTCTGCTATTTCCTATCACTCACCTAACTTATCTGTTGCCTTCAATTCCACAGCGCTCTTTTATTAATTCTGTCCCCCCACTCTACAAAAATTGTACTCTTGAAAGTTACCAAGCTCTCCTATCAAATTCATTACCTTTTCTCACTCCTTAACTTCTAAGCAAGATGACTTTGTTGATCATCCACCGACTGCAATTCTGTCCTCCCTCTGCCTTTATGATTTCATTTTGTGTCCCGTATTGCAACTCTTCCTCCTGCATATTCCTAACTGGGGTTCTCCTATACTCATACTCTCCCTCGGAGAATGAATGAATCTTCTCTTAGAGCTTAAAGAATCCTACAGATGACTTCAAATATCAAGCTAGGTCTCCTTGGGCAAATCAGATTCTGCAGTTGTACAATGAGGATGGGTTAAATGATATTCTAGTGTCTCTTGCATCTTTAAAATTCTCTGATTCTGGGGAGCAGGTATAGACTAGTGGTTGAGCACTGCTTCCCATGTACAAGGTCCCAGGTTCAATCCCAGGTATCTCCTTAAAAAAAAAAAAAAATCTGATTCTATGATTTACAGACATGGAAACTGATCTTCCTCTTTCAAACTCCAAATCAGCACACCTGACACCTTTATGGATATTTCATTTGGACACTTTATTGTCACTCAACATATTAGCCCTACTTTGTCCACTCCTGACTCCTGGTAACTGTACTTGGGTTGGGGATATCATTGCAGCTATAACCCTAAGGATCAAAGGTAGAAAACCATTCCTTCAGAACAATTCCTAAGACATATGGCTAAAAACAGATGAAAAGACTGGAATCCACCAAACAGAAATCTTATTTCAAAAGATAAAATTATTTTGCTACTCCCAAACCCAAATGGAACAATGTGCCCATATTAGAAGTCCTTAGAGGCAAAGGGAAAAGACAAACGGATGCCCTCAATGTCCTCAGAAATTTTTAGTAGCACTCAGTTACCCCATGTCAAGCTGGGAAGCACTAGAGGGAACAGCACTAAATGAAGTAATCTAGAACTACTTGTAGCTCTGAAGTGTTAGAAATAGGCTGAGACAAACTTGCAACAGATTTGCTTCAAAAAGTTTTTTCCGTTTCTAAATTCTTGAAATAGTTTTATCTTAGCTAGAGTGAACAGGTAGAAAGCCTAGGCTCTCTACGGATTGCCAAAAAGAAAGTATGCATCTTCTACTTTCTCTCCTAAACAGTACTTAATGTATTTAAAGTGCTTTCTGTACAGAGCACTTAATTGTGAATTTAAATACTTATCTATGAAACTCTATATTCCAAGTATGTAATAACAATAGTGATAATCAAACCTGCACATGCATATGCAGACTTGCTTTTGGTACTGCCATAACTGACTTCATAATACAGGAAACTTATAATAATAGCTATAGAAAAAGCACAGTAGTACTCATTAAAAAATTAATGAACAGAATGAGATACAATCCAAGGATAACACGGTCAAATTAAGTATTTTGGTTTCTCACATTTCCAGGCACATTTATTAAATAGGAACTTCAATTAAAACCACCATGACAGAAAAAGTACCTTAAGGAAAGTAAAAAGACAAACAACAAACAAGGGGAAATTGTAATTTATATAAAGACAAAGGATTAATATGTCTAATATATGAAGAGCTTCTAAAAATAAAGGAAATGGCCAATAATCCTATAGAAAACATGGGCTAGAGATACAAAAAGTATACACAAAAGGATATACAAATGGGTTTGAAACACTTTATGTTTATTATGAAGAGTTCATTCATAATAATAGAAATGCAAATTAAAATTATACTGATATTTTTTGAACTATCATATTAGCAAAAATCCAAAAGTTTGGCAGTTTACTATGTTGGTAAAACTGTAAATAAACAAATACTTTCATATGCTCCTGCTGGTGGTAATGCAAAACCATACGACCCACACGGAGGGGTACATGGGAATATTTAGCTAAACTGCATATATATATATATATTTTTTTTTTTTTTTTTTTTTTTTGAGGAACCAGGCTGAGGATTCAACCCAGGACCTAGTAAGCGGGAAGCCAGCACTCAACCACTGAGCCACATCGGTTCTTCCAAGTTGATTACCTGGCTTGTTTGCTTGTTATTTGTCTCTGTTTTTAGGAGGCACTGGGAACCAAACCCGGGACGTCCCATGTGGGAAGCAGGCACTCAACTGCCTGAGCCACAACTGCTCCCATAAATTTATCCTTTACTAGCATTTTGCTTCTAGGGATCATTCCCAAAAATGCCCTGGCAAAAATATGAAAAGACATATATAACCTATTCATTCACTGTAGCAATATGTTTAACAGCAAAAGACTGGAAATAACCCCAATGTCCATCCCAGACACTCAACCAAAGGACTGGTTGCAAAAATGTAGTACACCCACACAATGAAATACGAGGCAGCTGTAAGGAGGAATGGGGAAGATCCCTAAATAGCACTAGAGAGCCATCTCCAGGATATGCCAGGAAATACAAAGAAGTAAAGTATAACAAAATAGGTATAGCATGCTATAATTTATCTATAAAAAGCGGGTAATAAAACCACACACACACACACATGCAAACACACATATTTATTTGCTTATATTACAAACCAAGAAATGAAAAGATAAACCATAAAATTAAAATCTAAGAATGATTACCTATGAAAGAAGAGAAAATTAGGCTAGAAGGGGTGGCAATAGAAGCTAGACTTCTTCGACTATATATTGTTTTATATATAGACTATGTAATCATGTAAATACTTTATATAATTACATAGGAAAAAATACATTTTAAAAGAAAATGTGGGAAGCGGCTGTGGCTCAATCAGTAGGGCTCCCATTTACCATATGGGAGGCCCCGGGTTCGGTTCCCGGGGCCTCCTGGTGAAGGCAGGCCCGCCTGCACAGCGTGGTTAGCTGACCCAGCGAGCGCAAGCAGCAGGGGGGGGATGAATGAATGAATAAATAAAATCTTAAAAAAATAAAAAATAAAAAAATAAAAGAAATAAAAGAAAAGAAAATGTAATCTCTAATGCTCAAAAGTAAAATGAAACAAACCTAAATGTATATATCCACAATTGGTAGAACAGTCACAGAGAGGTGACTTTAAAACATAGTACAGTGACTGGACATCTTTAGTGGAATAAGGACAAAAGGAACTGTAAAAAAAGTAAAACACAAGGGGAACAGATGTGGCTCAAACAGTTGAGTGCCGACCTCCCACATGGGAGGTCCTGGGTTCGGTTCCCGCTGTCTCCTCAAGAAAAAAACAAACACACACAAAATCTTGAAGAATGTTCAATCATCCTGTTGCTGATTTTTGGTGCTGTATTCGTTATTCTAAGACTGGTGTGGGTGTTTTATGGGATAAAGCATATGAATAATTATTTTCTGTCATTGAAAACCAAGACTTTCTTCAATGCTGTAAGATCAATGAGGGTAAGTAAAAATTCCATATTATCCAATTTAACTTGGAATTATCAATAGGAATTCATGGTGGATTTTCTAAAAAAAACACCTTTTTTTTCTTAGCTTTGTCCATTAAAAAGGTCCCAAAACGACATCAGGGGCCAAACTGAGGTCTCTAAATACCATTCCCATTAAGAACTAGGGCTCCTTAAAGAAATGACTGATCCCAGGCCTGGGACAGAAAATCTACAAGATGAGCTTGGAACATATCGCCATACCAGAAAGTACAGAAGTTATCAAAGACTACTAGAGTCATTTCAAAGGAAAGAGGAAACAATCTGAAGGGCTCCCATGGTCAAAGATGGGACAATTTAAGAAACTAAAGAATGACTACAATAGATTTTATTTTATTTTTTTATTTTTATTTTTTTTTAAAAGATTTTTATTTATTTATTCATTTATACCCCCCTTGCTGCTTGTGCTTGCTGGGTCAGCTAACCACGCCGTGCAGGCGGGCTTGCCTTTACCAGGAGGCCCTGGGAACCAAACCCAGGGCCTCCCATATGGTAAACGGGAGCCCTACTGATTGAGCCACAGCCGCTTCCCTACAATAAATTTTAAAAAGCTTTTAAATGCTTAAATCCATGAATTCTTAACGGTATTTAAAAAAAAAAAAAAAACTAAACTTTAGAGAATGCACATGAGGAACAAACTCATTATTCTTAAAAATCTCCTTTCCTGTTAAATTAGTTGAGAAAAATTTCTGTTTAGAAGAATTTTAGCTCATCAGTGAAGAAGGAATGATAAACTTAGAATACCATAAAACAAACTTTCTTCCCTAGATGTATACTGAATGAATGGATTCCTAAGCAACGATCATCAAATGGCTAATACCTTCAGAAGAAAAGCTGATGCAGAACTTGGTCACAGATGGATATATCAGACATATGACACTTGAACCCTCTGATCACTATTCACATCATATAAAGAGACAACCACGTTGGGGGGAAGGTAATGCATTCATATGCTGAGTTTGGCTTAGAGAGAGG
This sequence comes from Tolypeutes matacus, assembly GCA_026826555.1. NCBI lineage: Eukaryota > Metazoa > Chordata > Mammalia > Cingulata > Chlamyphoridae > Tolypeutes > Tolypeutes matacus. The sequence continues at coordinate 5,694,641 of JAKSZT010054569.1, forward strand.
CCACATTTGAACAACAAGGAGGTTCTCCGGTGGCAACCCTTAGGCACCCCATAACAGTAGGCCAAGTTTCAGTTACAAGAGCAAAGACTCATAAGGCTAGTCATCAATAACAAGAACCCATCAATGGGCCATCCACTTTTGCCAGACACTGCTTCTGCACTCAGGGGATTGTTGTTGCTCCCTTGGAGAATGTGGCAGAGCTCTCCAGGCTGGGAATTCAGATTCCCTCATTTATTGAGTGATTGTCTATCCACCGCGACCATGCCCCATCCCTTGATCATTTGAACAATTTTAAATATCTTTCATGTATATTCAGATGAACTTACTCCCATGAATCCCCCCTCCCAGATACCCCCCACCAATGCTCCTCTGCAGGCCCCATTGTAACCCTTCTGTGATCTAAACCTTCCTTGAAGATGAAGCCCATATAATAACCAAATACAATTAATAGGAAAATGAACTAATAATGATAAGCTTAAATGCAAGAGATAAAATACAAGGAAACTCAGAATTAAAAAAAAACTGAAAATAAAACATCATTAACGGATTGGGACATTTAAAAAAAAATGGGAAAAAAAAACAAAAAAATTTATTTTAATTATTTTTTTTTCCCTTTTATCACTGCATTATCAGATGTCCAGTGTGTACCATGACACCTTCCCCCTCTCATTCCCCAGTGTCTCCCAAATTTTCATTTTTCAAAGACGTTTTAGGTCACAGCAAAGTCACACACAGAATACTAGAGATTCCCACATACCCAACCTCCCTCCTCTTTCCCCACCCCATATTAAAAACCTTTTTTATGTGTGTGGATGGTAGCATTGTTATAACTGTTACACAGATAGTGAAACATAGCTACTAAACATTGTCAATGTTTTACAGTATATTTGACAATTTAGACGGTACAGTTTAATAATTTTTGATATTTACCATGTTCTGTGTCCATTACTGTATGGTAATGAAAAACATTTCCCATGACCACTAAATACCCCGTTTGATCTTTTCTGTCCCTTCCTCCCCATCTCCCTGGGGCATATGACACTCCCCTGTCTTGACTCATGGGATGAGCCTCCCTGGCAACGAGGGATTAATACCAAGTGCCAACTGGCAACACAACTAGAAAAGGACCTTGAATAAAAGGGGGGGAAGGTAAAGACAAATGAGTTCATGTGGCTAAAAGATTTCAAAGAGCGTCGGGAGGTCATCCCAGAGGTAACGCTTATGCACACCTCAGTAGGATCTCATAGAACACCAAAGTGGATATCATCCCACACAGAGGGGCTCCTGAGGGCTCTGGAGACACCCAGGTCCTATATAAGGGGGGGATAACCCCAGAGATTGACACCTTATCAGTGGGCTCTACTTTGGAATCTGTGCTCCTGAGAGTGACAGAGTTGGACTCAAGTAAGTCCTCCCTGCACATGGTCCATCAGTCCCTTCTATTCAAACCTATATGTGATGCTGGAATTTGTAGGTGTACTTCCAGAGACTGGAGCCTCTGGCCTGCCTATGTGCCAGCTGTGCCTGCAATCTCGGTGGAGCTGCAACTCCTACTCTACAGCTCAATGGACTCACCCAAGTCACCTGGCAAGGAGACGATGATGGACAACAGCCATCCCAGGGAATGGAAAGAGCCTGCAGCTGAAGGCAGGATAATCCCATCCACCATATCCATGGGATATAAGCCCACTCTCAGTTGGAGGTGGAATGGACATCACCATCCCAGTACCCTCAGGATTGGGGGAAGAACTATGGACTAGAGTGGACTTAATGGTATTCTGTTGTACACATATTATGATTCAAGCAATGGAAGAAATTATAACAATGAGATGGAGTCAGTGGCCACTAGATGCTTTCAGGGCAGGGAGGGGAAGGGCAGTTGTAATACAGGGACTTTTTCAGGACTTGGGGGTTGCCCTGAGTGACGTTGCAGCGACAGATACAGGCCATTTTACATCAGCATATACCATGCAGAACTGTATATGAGAAAGTGTGGTCTACAATGTGAACTGTGGTCTATGCTTAGTGGCAAAGCCCCAGGATGTGTATATCCATTGCAGGTGATGTGCCACACTAATGATAGATGTTTATGTGGGATGTTGTGGGAGGTTGTGGGAGGTGGGGAACATGGGAATCCCTGTGGTTTTTGTGTGGCATTTGTGTAATCTAAGCATCTTTTAAAATATATATAAAAAAATAACATTTATGTAAGCAAATGCACATATATGCATATATATTTATATATCATTTTATAAATACTGGTTTGTATTGTGAAAAACTTGATTTTTACCCACAAAAAAAAAATTAAAAAAAAAAAAAAAAAAGAGACAACCAGATCGTACATGCTTCCTAATGTGATGTAATAAGAAGTACCATTACCCAAAAATCATTGTTGCAAAATTAAAATAAAATAAAAAAATAAAATAAAATAAAACCTGAACCTGGCCAAGCCTACGGATCAAATTATTGGTTTACAATAAACACAAGAGACAGAGGAACATATTAAATGGCCCAAGAATGCAATCAGCAAAATGTAGAATGTAAGGGTTTTAAAGGCCAAGTGACCCACTTTCTTCAAAAAATAAATTGGGGAAGGGGGGGGGAACCTATATAGATTTAAGTTAGATTTAAAAGACATGTCAACCAAATACAAGGTCTAGGCCCTACTTGTTGATTATACAAACACATTCATTATAACAAGACATTTGAGAAAATTATGGAAATCTGAACAGACTAGATATTTTGTGATATTAAAGAACTACTGTTAATCTCTTTACAGATGTGGTAATAGTACTGTAATTATATATTTTTTTAAAGGGAATCCATATCTTTTAGAGATATACAATGAAGTATTTATGGATAAAAGATGAAATGATGGGGGTCGGATGTGGCTCAACTGGTTGGGCGTCTGTCTCCCATATGGAGGGACCCAGGTTCGATCCCCGGGACCTCCTGGTAAAAAAAAAAAAAAAAAAATGAAATGATGTCTGGGATTTGCTTTAAAACAATCCAAACAGAGGACATCTGGTAATGGTGACAAAGAGGTAGGATGATTCCTCTTGCAAAATAGTAATAAAAACCAGACAAAAATATTAAAAACTATTTCAAGGGGAAGTAGATGTGGCTCAAGTGACTGGGCTCCCATCTACCATATAGGAGGGTCCAGGGTTAGATTTCTGGGGTCTCCTGGTGAAAAGCAAGCTGGCCCACGCAGCAAGCTGGCCCGAGCGGAGTGCTGGCCTGTGCAGGAGCGCCGGCCCGTGCAGAGAGCTGGCGCAGCAAGATGACTCAACAAAAAGAGACAGAAGAGAGACAATAGGAGATGTGGCAGACCAGGGAGCTGAAGTGGCACAGGAGATTCAGCACCTCTCTCCACTCCAGAAGGTCCCAGGATTACTTCCTGGTGCCGCCTAAAAAGAAGACCAGCAGACACAGAAGAACACACAGAGAGCAGACAGCGAGTATAAAACAACGAGGGGGAAGGGGGAGATATGAATAAATAAATATTTTTAAAAAAAACTATTTGAAGGAACTAGAACATCATAAAAGGCAGACAGAAACTTGAGATGCATTTATATGCTGGGGTGGATAATAATTGCAAGTTTGTGGTTTCTTCCCTCCCCGTACCTTAGCACAGATGTTCGAAAGCCCATCTTCCTGACTGGTTTTAGGTTCCAGATAACAAAAATTAGAGCAGCAGAGGAATTGAAAATTTATGGGGCAATGGGAGTTTATAAAAGAGAGAGATGCAGAAGGGCTGCTGAGATTCAAAATATGACTATAAGCTTTGCCCAAATCTCTGGCTGACTGTTAAGGAGGCAAACAGGAGATCCTAGCAAGTGTGGTAAAAACGAAAGCAGAACCCAGAGGAGACTCCATCCCTGAAAGATAGAGCCGCCCTTGACGAGACCTGTGAGTCCGCTGTGCCTTTCACTAAGAGTGCTTCCAATCTGCACTCAGCTTGTACTGCAGAAGACAGAAGGCTTACTGGCTTAGGTGCCAGAGGGCAGAATACAGGGTTGGCAGAACTGAAGATTTAAGAGGAAAAACCCTGAAAGCAAGGTAACCATACATAGGGTAAACACCAAATTCTCAGTATCAACTTTGCCCAAATCTTTGGTAGACCACTAAACTACATAAATCCAAGGGAGACCTCCAAGAAACCAAGCGAAAAAAGCAGCAACTAAAAGCTGAAAAAAACTCAGCTGCTGCACAATGTGAGGAAGACAGATTTCTCTTTCTCAGTTTGAGTACAAAAAGTTAAATGCCTATTAGAATAAAAACCCAAAGTCCCAGAAAAAAATAGATTCCAAGTCTCTTGCAAGTATTATCTACAATGTCCAATTTTCAACAACCAAAAAATTTTACTAAATATGCAAAGAAATAGAAAAGTGTGACCCACATCAGGAAAAAAAATAGTCAACAGAAAATGACTCCAAGTGGCCCAGGTATTGGGTTTGGCAGAGCCACTACTTTAAATATGCTCAAAGAATTAAAGGAAAATATGGTTATGAGTGAACAGATAAAGAATCTCAAAAGAGAAATGAAGAATATAAAAGAAGAACCAGGACAACAAGCACATGAAAAGATGCATAACGTCATTAGACTTTAGGGAAACGCAAATCAAAACCACAATAAGATACTACCTCAAACCCACTAGGATGGCCATAAAACAAACAAAAAAGAAAACAGAAAGTAACAATTGTTCGCAATTTGAACCCTCATACATTGCTGGTGGGAATGTAAAATAAAGCAACCACTATGGAAAACAATTTGGCAGTTCCTCAATAAGTTAAACAAAGAATTACCATATGACCCAGTAACTCCACTCCTATGTATATATACGCTAAATAACTGAAAATAAGTGTTCAAACAAAAACTTATACACAAATATTCATAGCAGTCCTATGGAAACAACCCAAATGTCCATTAACCGAGGAATAGATTAACAAAATGTAGCACATCCATACAATGGATATTATTGAGCTATAAAAAGGAATGAAGGGGACTTCCGGGAAGATGGCGGACCAGTAAGACATGGGAATCTCTTCTCCAGAAAAATAGCTAGAGGACAAGCTGAAACAGCCCTGAAAAAGATCTTCTAGGGTTTAGGTCAGCAGGTAAAGGTTGCACACCACCCAGAGGAGAGAGGGACAGAAGAGGGAAATCGCGACCACAGAACTGTGAGTTGCAAGTAGCAGCTTCTGCTGCTGCCCGCACCCTCCCCCACACTCTTCAGAATTCTCGGGCCCCTGGGCCTGCGACCACAGACAAAGGGGGCTTCAGGGATCTGCCACACCCGGAAAGGGGAGAGAGAGGGACACAGCCTTAGGCTGACTCAGGTTCTGACCTGAAATTTGGGCTGCGGAGCCCCAGCCCCACGGACCCTACCACACAGGGGTTTGCCCTCGGAGCCTAGAAAGGACTGGAGAAATCCGACCCTCGAAACCTCCCTCTCTTCTAGCCTGGACTAATTGTTGAGGACACCACGGGAGAGGGGAGAGAGAGCCTGGGGCTGACCCTGCTTTGGACTCCCAGGTTTGGTCTGCCCTGTCCCGAGAGCCCTTCCAGGCTGGGTAGGGCTGCGCCATTATTTGTCTTGGAGCCTGCAAGGGGCTAAAGATATACAAACCTCCCAATCTCATCCTCTACTAACAGGGACTGATTGTTGAGGATTCAGAAGGGAATGGAAATATTTCCTAGCTGGGAAAAGGGGGGCGCTATGAGAGAAGTCTGGAGAACTGTGGCAGAAAGTTTGAATCACAGGGCTCCTAGCCCCCAGACAGGAAGCTCTATCACATTGATCTGGTCTGTGTCACAACAAATATGCTCCGACCAGGCATTGAATTGAGAGCAGCCAACAAGCACCATCTCCTGGCAGACCAAGGAAGTACACATAAGAAAATTAATAAGTAAGAGAGTCTTTTCCTGGCCTCTATAGCCTCCCTGCCCAAGGTCCTAGGAAACGACTCTACAACCAATTGCTGGGTCCACTGCCCAGTTTTGAGCAACCAGCAGAACAATCCTAACAATCAAGGTTGAGCCAAAAATCAAAGAGCGGTGGTAACTCACAGCCTCCTGCCACTAAAACCCCATAAAAGAGAAAGAGATAGAGCATCTAAGTAAAATACAAACTAACCAGATGCCTAAGTACCAACAAAAAATTACGGGCCATACTAAGAAAATAGAAGACATGGTCCAAGAAAAGGAATACAGCAAAGTCCCAGAAGAGATGCAGAATTTGAGAGAACTAATCAGTGAGATGAGCACACATTTCCAAAATCAAATTAATGAGATGAAAGAGAATATAGTTAAAGAGATCAATGACATCAAGAAGTCATTGCACGAACGTAAAGAAGAATTTGAAATCATGAACAGAAAAGTAACGGAGTTCATGGGAATGAAAGACACAATAGGTGAAGTAAAAATACATTTGAAGGGAAGCGGCTGTGGCTCATTTAGTGGGGCTCCCGTTTACCATATGGGAGGCCCCGGGTTCAGTTCCCGGGGCCTCCTGGTGAAGGCAGGCCCGCCTGCACGGCGTGGTTGGCTGACCCGGCGAGCACAAGCAGCAAGGGGGGGATAAATTAATAAATAAATAAATAAAATCTTTAAAAAAAAAAAAATACATTTGAAGCATACAACAGCAGACTCGAAATGATAGAAGAAAGAATAAGTGATACCGAAGACAGAGCAGCTAAAATTGAAGAGAGAAAAGAACAGAGAGAGAAAAGAATGGAAAAAATTGAGCAGGGGCTCAAAGAGTTGAATGACAACACAAAACGCAAGAACATACATGTCATTGGAGTTCCAGAAGGAGAAGAGAAAGGAAAAGGGGCAGAAAGAGTATTTGAGGAAATAGCTGAAAATTTCCCAACTCTCACGAAAGAAATGAACTTTCATGTCCAAGAAGCACACCGTACCCCAATAAGAATAAATCCAAATAGACCTACACCAAGACATATATTATTCAGAATGTCAAATGTAAAAGATAAAGAGAAAATGCTCAGAGCAGCAGGAAAGAAGCAAACGATCACGTACAAAGGATGTCCAGTAAGACTTTGTGCAGATTTCTCTTCAGAAACCATGGAGGCGAGAAGACAGTGGTATGATACAATTAGGAAACTGAAAGAGAAAAACTGCCAGCCGAGAATTCTTTACCCAGCAAAACTGTCCTTCAAATATGAAGGTGAATATAAAGTATTCACAAACAAACAGAAACTAAGAGAGTTTACAAAAAAGAATCCACCTTTGCAGGAAATATTAAAGGAAGCCTTAGAACCTGAAAGAAAAAGACAGGAGAGAGAGGCTTGGAGGAGAGTATAGAAGAAAGAAAAGCAGAACGGATAACCAAAAGAGTAAAAAGAGAGACAAAAATAAGACAACATATGAAAACCAAAGAATAAAATGGAGGAAATAAATAGTGCATTTTCAGTAATATCATTGAATGTGAATGGATTAAATTCCCCAATCAAAAGATACAGGCTGACAGAATGGATAAAAAAACATGAGCCATCCATATGCTGCTTACAAGAAACTCACCTCAGACCCAAGGATACAAGCCGACTGAAAGTAAAAGGTTGGAAAAAGATACTCCACGCAAATAGTAAACAGAAAAAAGCAGGGGTAGCTATACTAATATCAGACAAAACAGACTTCAAATGCAAAAAAGTGATGAGATGCGGAAGGCCATTATATATTAATAAAAGGGACGATCCTCCAGGAAGATATAACAGTCATAAATATCTACGCACCTAACCAGGGTGCCCCAAAATATATGAGACAAACTCTGGCAAAACTGAAGGGAGAATAGACATTTCTACAATAATCGTCGGGGACTTCAACACCCCTCTCACATCATTAGATAGAACAACTAGACAGAAGATCAACAAGGAAACAGAGAACTTGAACAATATGATAAACAAGTTAGACCTAACAGACATATACAGAACACTGCATCCAAACTCAGCGGGTTATACATTCTTCTCAAGTGCCCATGGATCTTTCTTCAGGATAGACCACATGTTAGGTCACAATTCAGCTCTCAATAAATATAAAAAGATTGAAATTATACAAAGCACGTTCTCAGATCATAATGGAATGAAACTAGAAATCAATAACAGACAGGAAAAAAGTAAATTTGCAAATGTGTGGAGACTGAATAACACACTCCTAAATATTCAGTGGGTCAAAGAAGAAATTGCAAGTGAAATCAGTAAATATATTGAGACAAATGAAAATGAGAACACAACATATCAAAACTTATGGGATACAGCAAAGGCAATCTTGAGAGGGAAATTTATAGCCCTAAATGCCTATATTAAGAAACAAGAAAGAGCTAAACTCAAAGATTTAACTGAACAACTTGAGAAACGAGAGAAAGAACAGCAAACCAATCCCAAAGCAAAAAGAAGGAAAGAAATAATAAAGATTAGAGCGGAAATAAATGAAAATGAGAACAGAAAAGCAATAGAGAAAATCAACAAAACCAAAAGCTGGTTCTTTGAGAAGATCAATAAAATTGACAAACCCCTCGCTAGACTAACAAAGAAAAAAAGAGAGAAGATGCAAATAAATACAATCAGAAATGAAAGGGGGGAACTTACAAATGACCTCACAGAAATAAAAAGAATCATAAGAGGATATTTTGAGAAACTATATGCCAACAAACTAGACAACCTGGATGAAATGGACAAATTTCTAGAAACTCATAACCAACCTACACTGACACAACAAGAAATACAAGAACTTAACAAACCAATCACAATGAAGGAGATTGAGTCCGTCATCAAAAATCTCCCAGCAAAGAAAAGTCCAGGACCAGATGGCTTCACAGGTGAGTTCTACCAAGCATTTCTAAAAGAATTAATACCAATCCTGTTTTAACTCTTCCAAAAAATTGAAGAGGAGGGAAAATTACCCAACACATTTTATGAAGCCAACATCACCCTAATACCAAAGCCAGATAAACATTCCACAAGAAAAGAAAATTACAGACCAATCTCTCTCATGAACATAGATGCAAAAATTCTCAACAAAATACTTGCAAATCAAATCCAACAGCATATCAAAAGACTTATACATCACGACCAAGTGGGATTTATTCCTGGTATGCAAGGCTGGTTCAACATAAGAAAATCAATCAATGTAATACACCACATTAACAAATTGAAGGAAAAAAACCACATGATCATCTCAATAGATGCAGAAAAGGCATTCGACAAAATGCAACATCCTTTTTTGATAAAAATACTTCAAAAGATAGGAATAAAAGGAAAATTCCTCAATATGATAAAAGGCATATATGAAAAACCCACAGCCAACATCATACTCAATGGGGAAAGGTTGAAAGCTTTCCCCCTAAGATCAGGAACAAGACAAGGATGCCCACTGTCACCATTGTTATTCAACATTGTATTAGAAGTTCTAGCGAGGGCAATTAGACAAGACAAAAAAATTAAAGGCGTCCAAATAGGAAAAGAGGAAGTAAAACTCTCACTGTTTGCGGATGACATGATCCTGTATTTAGAAAATCCTGAAGTATTCACAACAAAGCTATTTGAACTAATAAATGAGTTCAGCAAAGTGGCAGGATATAAGATCAACACGCAAAAATCAGTTATGTTTTTGTACACTAGTACTGAACAATCTATTGCCATTTTCAATAGCAACAAAAAGAATCAAATACCTAGGAGTTAATTTAGCCAAGGAAGTACAGGACCTATATGCAGAAAACTACAAAACAATGCTAAAAGAAATTAAAAAAGACCTAAACAAACAAATGGAAAGAACTTCCGTGTTCATGGATTGGAAGAATAAATATCGTGAAGATGTCAATCTTGCCCAAACTGATTTATAGATTCAATGCAATACCAATCAAAATCCCAACAGCTTACTTTACAGAATTAGAGAAGGCAATTACCAAATTCATCTGGAAGGGTAAGTGCACCCGAATAGCCAAAAGTATTCTAAAAAAGAAGAGCAATGTGGGAGGAATTTCACTGCCTGTACTTGAAACATATTACAAAGCTACAGTGGTCAGGGGGACAGGGTGTAGCTCAGTGGCTGAACAACTGCTTTGCACGTAAGAGGTCCCAGGTTCAATTCCCCATGCTTCCAAGAAAAAAAAAAAAAAAAAAGAAAGGAAGGAAAAACAAAGCTACAGTGGTCAAAACAGCATGGTACTGGCATAAAGATAGACATATCGATCAGTGGAACAGAATTGAGAATCCAGAATTAAACCCTCACCTATACAGTCAACTGGTTTTTGACAAACCTACCAAGCCCACGCTGATGGGAAAAAACAGTCTCTTCAACAAATGGTGTTGGGAGAACTGGATATCTATAACCAAAAGAATGAAAGAGGACCCCTATCTCACCCCCTATACAAGAATCAACTCAAAATGGATCATAGATCTAAATATAAAAGCCAGGACCATAAAACTACTAGAAGAAAATGTAGGGAAACATCTTCAAGACCTTGTAGTAGGTGGTGGTTTCTTGGACTTCACACCCAAAGCACGTGCAACAAAAGAAAAAGTAGATAAATGGGACCTCCTCAAAATTAAACACTTTTGCACCTCACAGGACTTTGTTGGAAGGGTGAAAAGGCAGCCAACTCAATGGGAAAAAATATTTGGAAATCACATATCTGATAAGGGTTTAATATCCAGGATATATGAAGAGATGTTACAACTCAACAATAAAAAGACAAATGACCCAATTAAAAAATGGGTCAAAGACTTGAACAGACATTTCTCCGAAGAAGAAATACAAATGGCAAAAAAACACATGAAGAAATGCTCAACATTATTCATGATTAGGGAAATGCAAATCAAAACTACAATGAGATATCATTTCACACCTATCAGAATGGCCACTATTAAAAAGACAGTACTACAAGTGTTGGAGAGGATGTGGAGAGATAGGAACACTTCTTCACTGTTGGTGGGAATGCAGGATGGTACAACCACTATGGAGGACTGTTTGACAGTTCCTAAAGAAGTTGAATATAGACTTGCCACGTGACCCAGCAATACCACTACTGGTATATACCCAGAAGAACTGAGAGCAGTGACACAAACAGACATCTGCACACCGATGTTCATAGCCACATTATTCATCATTGCCAAAAGTTGGAAACAACCCAGGTGCCCATCAACAGATGAATGGATAAACAAACTGTGGTCTATTCACACGATGGAATATTATGCAGCTGTAAGAAGAAATGAAGCCATAAAGCATATGGCAACATGGATGAATCTGGAGGACATTATGTTGAGTGAAGCAAGCCAGACACAAAAGGACAAATACTGTATGAATGCATTACTATGAACCAAATATATTGTGTAATATATTGTTTGATTCACACACAAAAAAAAACAAAAAAACAAACAAAAAACAAAACAACAAAAAAAAAATTTACATGTATCCATTACATTTAATTGAGAAATGTATATATTTATTCATCTGTTTACTTTTTAGTTTTTAATTGCTTATGTTTTCAATTATTACATGTACAAAATAAAGTTTAAAAAAAAAAAAAAGGAATGAAGTACTGATAGGTGCTACAACACAGATGAACACACTGAAATCATCGTAAGTTAAAGAAGCCAGACACAAAAGGCCACACACTATATGATTCCTTTTATGAAATATCCAGAATAGGCAAATCCAACAGAGACAGAAAGCAGATTAGTGGTGGCTGGGGTGTAGGGGGATTGGGGAGTGACTGCTTAATAGGCACAGGGCTTCCTTTTGGAGCGATGAAAAAACTCTGAAATTAGAAAATGGTGATGACTGCAAAACATATGAATATACCTAATGCCAATAAATTGTACATTTTAAATGATTACAATGCTGAATTTTATGTCCTATGTATTTTATCACCAAAACAAACAAATGGAAATTCTATAGCTGAGAAGTACAATAATTTAAATGAAAAATTTACTAGATGGGCTAAACAGCAGATTGAAGATAGTAGAAGAAAACAAGCAATGAACTTGAAGACAGATAAATAGAAATTATCCAATACAAAGAAAAGAGAAGATAGAGTGAAGAAAAATTAACAAAGCTTTAGAATATTACCTGTAGGACAATATCAAGTGGTCTAACATATATGTAAGTGAAGTCCCAGGAGTGGAGAGAGAGTGAGAGAGAAAATCTAAAGAAATAATGGCCGAAAACTTCCCATGTTTAGATAAAAATATTAACTTACAGATCCAGGAAGTTCAAAAAAAATGCCAAGGAGGACAAACACATTTAAAAAAAAAAAACCAAAAAGCCACATCTATGCATATCATAGCCAAACTGCTGAGGCCAAAGATAGAGAAAAATGACACATTATACTGGGTGACAATTGATATGAGCTGACTCAGAAACAATGAAAGCTAGAGGACATTAGAAGGACATATTTGAAATGCTTAAAGAAAAAGTAAAGGTAAAATAGACATTTCCTGATAAACAAAAACTGAGAACACACTGCTACCAGACCTGCTCCCCAAGAAATGGTAAAGGAGTCCTTCAGGCTTCTGATAAAGGGCACCATATGGTAACTCGGATATGAAGGAAGGGATGAGATGCAGCAGAAATGATAAGTATGTGGGAAAGTATAAAAGAAAATATATTATAAAATCACCCAGGGCTAAGACGGTAATGGTGCCTATGAAACCAGAATGGCACTAGTATTGAAAATTGTTGAAGTCAGATGATTTTTTTTTACCTAGAGATTTATTATACAAAAGTAGAAAGAATACAGAAGTTTAAAATTTCCCATAATAAAAAGTAAAGGGGAAAAAAAAAAATGGAGAGGGGGAAATTCTGCTTTCTACTTTGATGGCCTGCCTGCTATACACAAAGAGGCAACCTTCCATAAGGACAACAGAAGCCACTCCACCTACTACCAAACTTTCATCATCCCTCCCTTCACCTTGAGACTCTAGCTAGACAATCCCATCCACCCCAACCACCCCATCCACCCCACCAATTTTATCAGCAGCAGCTAACTCGCTTAAGACCTAAAGCTCTTCTATCCATTTATATCTGCTCAAATCAAGTACTGAAAAAGCTACTGTGTTTATTTATATATAAACATACAGGCCTTTTTTTTAATTTCCAAGGGAGAATTCAGATAAACTTTTAAGCTACAAATACAAATACATTTAAACTTATAAGTTATGTGCCTATTGGCAATCAAAATGAAAAATAACCACTTATTCAAAAATATGTAACATACTTCACAAGATTCTCTTATGTAACATTTAAATGTAAAGATGAAGAAAATGTGCCATAGGACAAGTTGCTTAAATCAAAAAATTCACTGCACAGTAGAATAAAGATAAAGGAGATTCAAGGTAAAGAAAAAAACAAGTCATACAAGTAACAAAAATAAACATTTGGTAGATTACAGAGGGTTCCCCAAAATACCTGAGGTCCAGAGCCAAAGAAAAAGACCCAAACCACTCCTTTCCTGAAGCCTAGTGCCTAATGTACCATCTTCTCAGCTGTTTCTAAACCTTAGCAAATTCCCAATCCATTGCCAAGGTTCATCAACAGAAAGAGACATGGGTATTTTTAGATAACGGAACAGAGCACTATCTAACAAATATGCCTTTTTACTTCTACTAAAGTCCTTAGTGCCACTCTTGATGCTCCAAAATAACAACCTAGATTCCTCTTCTGCTTTGCCCCTTTCCATAACAGCAACGCTTTCTTCCACTCGGTTAACTATCCTACGAATTTCCCCTTTGGCTAAGTCAAAAGGGAAATATTACCTATTATCAACAATCTTCACCTAGCTTTCAATGGGATATGTAGGAATGTATCTGAGAAGAACTAAAGGCTCCATTTTTGGGGTAGAGGTATTATAAGATAATTTCTGTTTCATCTATTCCATTTCATGCAAACCATATGGATCCTCAAATGCAGTCCAGATTACTTCAAACAGTTAATTTATAAGGCTTGTATGATCTATTTTTGTATTTTTCCTCTGATTAGAAGTAGCTTGGTGCTGGGGGGGGGGAATAAAAAAGAAACATTTTCCCTTAATAATAAGGCCGAAATCCTACAGGACTGTCCTGCTTGCAATGGGTAGGGGTGGGTTGTTGCCTATAATAGTCAAAGTAATGGTTAAGACAGGCTTCAACACGGAGCTTCTTACCAATAATCATTGTAGTGAATAGGTCTCTATATAAGAAATTAAACAGGAAAGGTTCATACCAGGCCTCAACTCCCACAATCGCAGTCACTATGTAGACAAAAGAAATAGTCTGGAAGGAAAATACAGACAAAAGCATACAGAAGAGTTAATGGCTGGAAAGATCAGGGAGTCAATAATGCTTTATGCAGCATAAGTCTAGCCAAATAGTTTTAGTAAAAGCAAGAAGTATGCTTAAATTTTAAAGTCTTCTTGCCTTTAAAAACAGGTATTCTTAACCAACAACGCTATAAAAAAAACTTCTAGACAATGCAAGCAATTGGCCATGATTTGGAACACTTTAAGGCACCTCCTAAACTGGGTAAGCCATAAGGTGATCCAATTTGCTCACCCAACTATCTCCTTCCTCAAAGATACCTCAACTTCTGATTTCTTTACTGGAGCCTTTGGTGTCAACGGGCAAAATGCCAACACAAAAAGCTGAGATTCAAAGGCAGGGAGAGTTACTAGCAAGACAATTATTAAGTAAAATGAAAAAAACAAATCTCTGTATTCACTGAAAAATGAGGGATGAAGACAAAAAGTGAACAATTTAATTATCTGTCCATATCTTTCATTACAAAATCAAGAGCTTTAATTACAGATGAACAGATATTTAATAACATTTAGAAATTACTGTTAATTTTTTGATGTAATAATGGCATTGTGATTTTCCTGCTGCTTTTAAAGAGCCCTTATCATTTAGAGATATACAGTAAAAACATTGTTGGTAGATCAGGAACTTGCCTAAAAATAAGGGAAGGAAGAAGTTCAAGAAGATATACATGAAGCTAGACAGGCCACATGCTGATAACTAACTACTGAAGCAGTAATGGGCAGTAATGGTGAAGCAGTAATGGGTACATAAGGGCCATACTATTAACTCTACTTTTGTATATGTTTGAAATGTTCCACAAAAAGTTTTTTTTTTTTTTTTAATTAAAAAAGCACATATCAGTTCTAACAACAACAACAACAAAAAGCATAAGGGCAGCAAAGAAGGAATGACAAAAACTTTTCAAAACATCCATGACAATGGTGGAAACGTAAGGCAGAACACATACTTACCACCTGGCTAATGTCATAGCCCCATGGCAGGAAAAGAATCCCTGTGTTATACTTCTCCCAGTGGGACAGGATGAAAGAAAACAAAACTACCCATAACAGGAGATAAAGAACAAAAACACTGACACCAGTTGATCCTCGTCCAAAGATGGAATACACAGTTACAACAAAGTAAACACATGACCAACTATCGAGGCCATGGTCAAAAAGCTCCCCTAAGGGAGTGCTGGAATTGGTTCTACGGGCTTGCTTTCCATCCACACCATCTGGAATAAAAACAAAACCACAAGAAAAAGGTCAACATCTGTGCCAGTATGGAGAAAGTCTTCTTTAATAAACTGGAAGAAAAAAAACAAATCAGCATATGACGGGAATGTTATCTGAAGTACAGATACTAGCCAGTACCATATTAAAAGAAAAAAAAAAAAAATCCAACCTTTAATTTATACCATTCAAAAATTCCAGAAACAAAATCTGTAATTTCTTAAAGTTTAATCTAAAAATTAAAATCTCACACTGTGTACGGCATCAGTTCTCACTCTGAGGAAGAAACATTCTGACTTCCTCCAAATGTGCTTACCAGTTGGGTTGTTCCACGAAGCTAGCCACAAATACTCAAGCCTCCAGCGAATACTCAGCATCTATTCACTTACAATTTATCTGACCCCTCTGGCCCTTAGAATCTGAATCAATTTCATCCTATTTGATACTATAGTCAATTCTTTACAGACCTACTACCACCACAAGTTCAAGTGCTTTCAGAAAAGGCTTTGCACATGGTAGGTGCTCAGCAAATGCAAGGATTCAATTTATTGAACTGTGCAATGCACTATTCTCGGTGCTGTGAAGATTACAGGAATAAGTTAAGTTTTTGTCCTCAGAGACAAACCTGAAACACATGATAATTAAAGGTATGGGATGTCACAAACCATGGAAGAATACAGAAGAGGGAGGGGTTCTCTTCAGGCTAAAATAACCTAAAATGGTTTTTCAGACAAGATGAAATCTAAGTGAGATTAAATAATGAGTTGGATTTCAGCAGATAAGAGAGAAAGGAGTATACCATTTCAAGAGAAGGGAGTGCTATCAGCCAAAACCCTGAAATGGAAAAGCACAATGCATGTCGAGTAGATTAGTTTGACTAGAAACTAGTATATAAAGAAGATAGTATAAGATAGCATCACTATGAATAACAGACTGAAGAGAGGGACACTAATTAGTGGGCCTAAACTGAGACAGAATGCAATAATGAGATGTGAGACTTAAAGAGAAGACAAAGATGGTTCCAAAGTTTCCAGCCTAAGAATGGCACTGTTATTAGAAGAAATAAGGTTATTAGAAGAAACAAGGTTGTCAGAAGGAGCAAGATTGATAGAAAAGATGCTGGGTACAATTTTAGAAATTGCAGTGTTGGCAGGATTTCCACATGATATCAATCAATACAATCTGCAGGTACTAGCCACTCAGGAGACAGATACAGGTTAGAGAGAAGCCTAGGAATAATCCTAAAAGGGCTAAGTGAGAATTACGATTTCCAAGGGAGTGAGAAGAAGAAGGAAAAGCTCAAGAGAGTGCACAATGGATCACTTTCACAATTCGGGCCAAATACAGAATAGAGTCTGAATTGTGAAAATATTCCCCCATAAGAAATATAGTTGTTAACTAAGGACACTAGAATTAGGCTAATGGTAAAAATGTTCATCTTGCTCACCATAGTATTATCTCCAGGGCCTAGCTCAGTCTGTGGCAAAGAGGGACTTTTAAAATATTTTTGAAGGCATATATGAAAGGAGGAATCCCAAACTCCTATCCAAATATTACAGATCTCTGCTATATGAGGTTGAGAAATTTTCTGCTCCCCTAGGTGGCTAAAATATTCCCTTAAGGTCTTTTGTCATTATTCACTGGCTTAACTTCCTATTTTCAGAGTAACTCCTGTGCAGGTACTATAAATACTGAATCCATGAACCACATATTAATTAGGTTTTACACATTTTCTCACTGAACCCATTTCAGCTCCACAACTGTGGCTGCACATATGAATCAGAATTTTTATTTGTTTTTTAATTTTGGAAAGGAAATTAAGGGATTACACCATGTAATATGAGTGACCCTTAATAGGAACCCAGAACAGCACCCTGTGAACAATACTTCCATAACAAAATGCATGAATGGTCACACTAAGAATAAATAAATACTATAAACTGCCTCATGTTAGCTCAAGATAGGTTTTGCAACAAATAATTCAGGTCAGGTCAGGATTTTTGCCATAATTATGGACCTGAAACAATAGGTAGACAGATGGTACAATACATCAAAGAGCACTTGGCTTCACTGAGGACATGTTGTTAAATGTCAGCACTCACAGGCCACCCATAACTTCTCCCTGTTCCTCCTAGCACTTGTTGGCAAACATATCCTTCAGCAATGTTTTAAAACCTATTCGTTATTAATGACAAATTCACAAAAGTTTCTGCCTAAATGTGTAACTTTGAACAAAGCTTTCCCTCAATTCTTTCAGACTTCACTGATGTCTTCCTTCCCCAAACTCCTGCAGCTCAGGTCACCGACCACGTCAGTATTTAATCAGGTCCCAGATTATACTAGTTTTGTAAGTGTTAATCTGAAGAGATCCAACTTAAAGTCAGGGTCTGCTATTTGATATGCATTTAAAAACTATTTACTAAATGCCTACTACATGGTAGGCACCGTTCTAGACAATGGGGATACAGAAGTGAACAAAACAAAGTACCCACCTTCAAGGAACATATATTTTAGTCAGAGCAGACAGACAATAAACAAGTGCATAAGTATATAGATAACATGTCATTTGATTTTTAGTGCTATGGAGAAAACTAGAGGAGGAAGGGAAAAGGAAGAATGCACGATAAGCCATGCAGATAATCCTGAAGAAAAGCATTCCTGGTAGAAAAAACAGTGTGGCCTTACCCAGGAAGACAGACAGACAAATAAACAGACAAACGAAAAAACCAACTCTCATTGGGGAGCAGGTGTAGCTCAGTGGTTGAGAGCCTGCTTCCCATGTGTAAGGTCCTAGGTTCAATCCCCCATACCTCCTAAGGAAGGAAAAAAAAAAATGAGCAACAGGCCAGATTTGGACCACAGGCCAAAGTTTGCCAACTCCAATCTCATTCTTGTATCCCCAGCAATGAATGACAATATTTTTCATAGAGGAACTCAAAAGCATGTATCAAATTGAATCAGATATTAATAAAACTGAGTTAAGCACAGGAGAAAAGGTTAATTTAGTGGAGGTAATGGGTGGCTACCCCTGCTGACAGATTCACCAACCACTGACTAAACCGAATATTTGCCAATTACTTACCAAGAGTATAGGCTATGAAGTTGAGGATGCCCACTACGATCCAAATCCAATTAGGTACGTGCTTGTGACCTGGCGCTGCAAAGTAAACCAACTGAGATTTTAATACAGTCACACTAGTTGCAATAATTCTTACCATGGTATATCCTGCCAATGAGAAATGTTTCTGTTTGTTTAATTAGAGGCTAAAGTACTTCTACAATATATTCTGAATACAGAATTAGGTAAATATTAAAATATATCCATAAACTCTGACTCCCCAGCCCTCTCTAACAGTAAGCATTTATTTTGAGCTTTAATCCTAACTCAAGACTGAGTGTTCATCTTTACCTAAAAATTAGTTATGTGCCTTGAGTGAAAAGGAACATATTTTGGGAATTTAAAAAATGTCCAAGTTTAATCTAATCCTCTTTGCTTATGATACTACAAACATTTACTGATCCATTCATTACCCTATATTCTCTCACAGTATTATTAATTAACCAAACAAAAGACCTTTTCATTCGGATATAGAGAGATTACGTCAACTTGATGATTTTGGCATCAGAATCATTCTGAAATGTCTGGACCTCACTTTCTCCCCCTACGATAGAACAACTGAGAATCAGGGGTTCTAGTCCTGGCTCTATAATCATCGAATGTTGTGACCTTGAATCGATCACTTAACCTCAGCAGTCTTCCATTTCTCAAATATAAAATAAAGTTTTTGGACTAGCTAGTTTATCTGGTCCTTCAAGTTCTATAACTTGGGGTAATACATATAATATTTACATATCTTTAATTCTCTTAATAACTATGATATATAATCTTATTTAGAATAGTCAGAGAAAATAATATTTCTCATTACAAAAATACATTTTTCATTACTATGAACCAAATATATTGTGTAACATATTGTTTGATAAAAAATAAAAAAAAATACATTTTTGAGGGTGTCCTGAGGATTAAAATACAAATAAAAAGCACTTAATATCAAAAACAAACTTAATGAAATTTAATCTAACTGATTATTCATGTGGTACTTTAGGATCTTCTAGTGTTTCAGAATTGACATTTAAGATTTCAATGACCATTTTATCAGTTTCAGTTGATAAAGCTCAGCATATGTTTCAATAGCCAGAATTTCTAGAATATCAAGTGTGTGAAACTCTGAATTCCCTACATTTAAAATCATATCGTTAGTGGTTGTTCATTTCCCCATTATATTAAGACTTCTAACTACATCATTTATAAGTATTTCTATTAGAAAATAAATTCTCTAGTTTAAAATGTAAAAAGAAGATCATTTACTTCCATATTTCTGTTTTCACCTCAACGAACAGGCTAAGCAATGAAAATGGACCCTGTCTTCCACTATCCCCCATCCAGGTTCCAAAAACGCATCTTTCCTCTCTTTGGCCATAAAAGTCCAGACTTCTGTCAATAAACATTTGTCTAAAGGATTGTTCTCAGAGGAAACTGGGAATTATTAAAGGCAAGTAGGGAGGATGAGCATAAGGAAAGAGAAATCTCATTCCCTTAAGAAGAAAAGGAATTTTTCTTCTACAACTAGAAAAAGGGGAGGTATATTCCTAGAACTGATAAATATGTTGGACCCTTTTTGTATTCATTTTTAGGCAAAGTTTGGCAGTCCTAATTTTCTGTCTTCTTATATATCCAATTATTCTTTATTTACCAAAACCCCATTGCTCTTCAGAGTATATTTAAATTCAACTAGCCAGTTGGTACTACATTTATAGAACTTAATGAAAATATACATAACAGATTGTGAAAACACTCTTAGCTCTTGTACACAATTCTGACATTTTACATACCATTATCACACAGCTGAAACTTTTCAGAAATACAAGCATCTTAACAAAACCAGAAGATAACCAGCTCTCATTTTTCTCTACTTAGATACTTTAAAATTTCACACCAAAGTAATAATCTTACCTGAAGCATAAAAGTCTGGATCAAAGTATGCCATAAGTAGAAAATTGAATATGACCAGCAGAAAGCCAGAGAAGGTTATCAGATTTGGAGCCAGCCAAGTAGGAAAAACCTATTTTTTTCAAAGAAATTACAAGATAAAATAGAGGAATCCTTGTTCAATATACACCACAACATACAAATTTAAGTCATAAGAAAAGTTATAAATTTTGAAAGATCAGATACAGGATTTATAAATACAGTACATAGTCTTCAGCTAAGACAAATAAGCATTTCTTTCTTCTTTGTACCCTCATATTTTAAACTTTTCTATAAAGAACAAAGTTGAAATGATAAAGTTAAATCTATTTTTAAAAACTTAAAAAGGCTCTTCATAAAAGTTATGCTATTCCAGGGTATAACCTTAGATTTCAACAATGAGGTAAATCAAAAGGTACATGACTAAGAGAAGGGAGGGTGAGCAGGGTAGCTTCTGAGAGCTGCATCCACAACACCACATAAAATAGGCTAAAACATTCTAAGACTTATTAAACCATAAGTACGTGCCTATTTATCATCTTACCTTTACTATAGTATTCCAAAATGGGTGCATGATATACAGAGAAAGTGGATTGGTATCCACAGCACTGTACTGTAAAAGAAATGAAATAAAATATTATGGGTTAATCCTTGCATACTAGCAAATAAAGTATTACCTAAATGAAAATAATGGTACAAAAATAACCCAGAGAATACCTCTATTTCTAAGACATCCGCATCTCAATCACAAAACTGTAACAGCAATATAAATGGGGTAAAGACTGTCAGAAACAAACATTACTTTGTTGTTGTTTTTTTAAGAGTTATCGGGGATTGAACCCAGGACCTTGTACATGGGAAGCAGATGCTCAACCACTGAGCTACATCCGCACCCTCAGACATTACTTTTATGGAAGGTGGGGAGGGTTGCAGGGGAAGTCTCAAAATCAAAGATTTAATGATATAGTGGTTATTCATTCATACATATTCATCCAGGGTCCAAACCACCGTGATAATCACTTATCTTTCCCTTTCAATGAACTTTTATATTTCAACACTTCAGTAGAGGAATGTATATTGCTTATATACTCTCACTTATTAC
The DNA here is from genome assembly GCA_026826555.1 of Tolypeutes matacus. Taxonomy (NCBI): domain Eukaryota; kingdom Metazoa; phylum Chordata; class Mammalia; order Cingulata; family Chlamyphoridae; genus Tolypeutes; species Tolypeutes matacus. The sequence continues at coordinate 5,716,295 of JAKSZT010054569.1, forward strand.
GCAGAATCAGTAAAATGCATACTGTGTGCATTCAAACACTGACCACCCAACTTCTCAACTGCCTTTGTCCCTCTCAATTTAAAAGGATCTAGTTTCTGAGCAGTGCAGAGCCTGACCTTGCTCAGCCCGGGCCCATGGGTGACTGACAGTTCAGGGGAGAGCGCCTCTCCAGAGCATCCCACTGGATAAGAGATTGCTACACCATCCTAACACTGTCCAAGCCTTAACTGAGAGAGACAGAAGATGCTGGAGGAAGAGAAGGAAGAGTGAAGTGTGCTTCTCAGGGAGGAAACTGACTTGCCAACCTGCAAATACTCAACTAAAACTTGCAATTCAAGGGGGCAAATGTTCTACAATTTTTGTTGTTTTAGATTCTAATTTGTTCCTTCTCTGGACTTGATAAATATACTCATTAGATTTAGATGGCATGGACATGAATAAATGCAACTTTGTGTTTTTAAAAATTAAAAAAAAAAAAAAAAAAAGGATCTAGTTTTTTTTCTCCCTTGATACCATTACCAATGTGCTTTGTAAGCTCTGTGACCTTAGGCAACTTATTTAACCTCTACGGTTTAATCTCTTCACCTGTAAAATGAGGATTACCAACAAGGATTGCAATAAGGATTAAATAAGCAAATAAGATATGTAAAACAATACTCTATTACATGTGTTTTGAGCAGCAGGGGAATGACAGATCCCTTTATGTCTGGAAAGTGGTTGGCATAAATAAGCAAAGGAAGACAAAAACAGGCTAAAGGTTTGTGGTAATCGAGCTTATTCCCCAATTATTGAGCTATCTCATAAAAATTCAGAAGAAACATGAACAAATATGTATACATAAGCTTTTAAGAGTCATATTGATCACTTATCCCTCTGACAAACACACTGGAGTCCCTGGCATGTAGGAAGCACTCCACCAGATAGATGGGGAAGAAGGGATACAAAACCGATAAGAAACTATTCCCACCCTCAAGAGTCTCATAACATTATCTGCCTAATATATCCTAATTCATCCATCTGACACTAAAAGAATGTTCTAGTCAAATGTTTGAAAAAAGTTTGATACTGTTTTGTTTTTATGTTTAGTATGTATATAAAATAAGTAGTCAGCACTTGTGCATCTTTTTTAAAAATCATAATTAAATATCAAAATTCCTTCCTGAATGTTTATGAATATGCAGGCAATACTCTTCTATAAGGATTTTGATACTTAAAAGTGTGATGGGGGAGCGGATGTGGCTCAAGCGGATGAGCGCCTGATTCCCACATGGGAGGTCCCAGGTTTGGTCCCCAGTACCGCCTAAACGTGCGCACGCACACACACACACACACAAAACAAACAAGTAAACAAATGAAACAACCAACTCAGCGGAGCCAATGTGGCTCAGTGGTTGAGCACCAGCTTCCCACATACAAGGTCCAGGGTTCAATCCCCAGCCCTGGTACCTCAAAAAAAAAAAAAAAAAAAAAAAAGTGTGATGGAACAAAAAGAAATAAATAGAAAAAATTTCAAATACTGCTAGCAAAGTATTTATCAGTAGTAAAGTCAACTGTTTAATCAACAGATTCCATGTCTGAAGTTCCTCCATTTTTCCAAACCATTCCAACTTAAAAGGGATAACTGGGACAAAAGACCTGGGACAGGCAATAGAACAAAAAGGGTGATGGAGAATGCAGGTCTGCTTCTACTGGCCAAAGGGAGAAGTTCCAAAGCTGCATGCAGACTCCCAGTAGGAGTCTCACGTAATTAACATTAATATTGTTGCTACTAAAAACAACTTCCACTTGCATGCTTTTCTAGTTTATAAAGCTTTTTCACATAATATATACCACTACACCTGAACTCTGCCGAAGGAAGGAGTCCTAAACTGACAGGATGACCTAAATTTAGGTCTTCAGACCTGAAACTGCTGATGACAAGGTGGAAGGGCACTGGCCTGCTCCCCTTCACAAAAAGTCTTGAGAGAAATTCAAATCAGATGAAAATTTCTTAAGGCATCACATGAATACCTAGTAGACTGCACAAAGTACAATGTTCTTCATGTAAATGTTTGCTGAGTAAATCTCATGTAAATTATGGCCAATTATATTATCCTGTTTAGTTGGTGATTTTAGTCAGCTTTCCATATATTTAACTTAGATCTAAAATAAGGTCCTTAACTGGCAGTATTTTTTATCTGAAAAGCTCCTCTTTTTAAATTCTAAAGCTTTAACTCCTAATCTCTACTTTAGGAGGCCAGGAGAAGTATGAAAAGAATAAAGAATTAAAAGCCCAGTTTACCTAGTTGGACTTCAGTTATTTAACATTTAATAATAGCTAATGAGTTCAAGTATAGCAAGAAAGATTAATATGAGATTATAAAAGGTAGCAAACAGTAAACCTAAAAAACTCTCTGTGCTCTAGTCCTACACACCTGAGTATTTTTCAAGGTCACATATCACTTGTTATGAACAAAGAAACTCTAAGTTGTCTTTTGAATCAGTAGGAGGAAGGAAGAATAGTTCAAACCTTTTACATGAATGGAAAAAAATTAATAAATTATAAACTTTCAAAGGTGTTAAACTAGATTTAAACTATTTATTAATACTTTTTTTTTTTTTTTTTTTTTTTTTTTAAGATTTTATTTATTTATTCATCCATCCCCACCTCGCTGCCTGTGCTCGCTGGGCCAGCCAACCACGCCGCGCGGGCAGGCCTGCCCCCACCAGGAGGCCCCGGGAACCGAACCCGGGGCCTCCCACATGGTAAACGGGAGCCCCACTGATTGAGCCACAGCCGCTTCCCCCAATACTTTTTAATTTATTGTTATTCTCCATTGGCAGGATGCTTTGGAATACACCAGAAAACCTGAAGCAGGTGGACAATCACTGTTTAGGCCTATGGGGAAGTGCCTGGCTCCACAGCCTACACAAGGCCAAGCTAAGCTAGTGGCCTGGAGAAACGCTTGAGGGCCCAGTCCGCATATGAGAGAATCAATCCAAGAGAGAAATCCAAGGAGAGCTCAGACTATGTCCAACCTAAACCTCCACTGCATGCTAACCCTCTTTTAGAAGAATAGATAAAAAGTCATCTAGCCTCTTTTAAATGCCTCTGGTTACAAAGAACTCATTACCTCCAGAAGCAACCCAATCCAATGTTAAAATAACTTCTCTATACACTAAGAAAATCTTCTCCCCACCCCTTGTTTTCCACCCTTTGTTTTTCGCTTTGCTTTACAAAGTTAAACAGAAAAGGGTCTAATTTTTCTTCCACACAACTGCCCTTCAAATATCTGAAAACAGTTCTTCCCACCACACCTAAATCTTCTCTTCACCTAAACATTTCTTTTGTGGGTCCCCTTTCACCACGGTGTCAAGTTCCTTCAGCATCAAAGGCTAGTTCTCTAGACCAAGAGTTGGCAAGTTTTTTTCCACAAAGGACCAGAGAGTAAATCTTATAGCTTTGTGGGCCATAAGGTCTCTATACTGACTATTGGAACACCGACATTGTAGCATGAAAACAACCACAGAAATAGGTACATAAAACTTAATTTACCAAAACAGGTGACCTGGAGGCTATAGTTTGCAAACTCCTGCTCTAGACAGGCCGATTCATAACTAAACCAACACAAAGCTGTGATCCACGGCAAAAGGAACACGTCAAGTGGTGCATGAGCAGAGAGAACATGACTAAAAGATCCTCTATCAACATCTTTATTTCTCTAACTGATGCGCAACATATTATTAATTTCTTGTGACAACGAAGTCATACTGCAGACTTGCTACTTTACAGTCATCAAAAACCCTCAAAGGCCTTTCTTATATGGACTGTTAAGCCACCTTTCCCTATAGTATTTAAACTTAACTATAAGACTCTAAATTTACTATCATTTACTCTAGTCAGCCCATCATCTTTCTACCTCTCTAGATCGTCTCAGATCCTGATTAAATGATCCAAGGTAATAGGTATCCCTCCCAAAAATCTCAACATATTAATCTGGTCATGCTAATAATACCTTCACCTGCATCTCTCTAAAGGTACTCATAAGGCAGAGAGCTTCAAAGCACTTCCCTTGAGGTTGCTATTACTCATTTACTAATTTTTATTTGCATATAGAATTCTGTACTGCCATCTACTGCAGCAAATATTTCTAACTTGCCTACAAGAATAATAAAAAATGTCTATTTTGATAGTCTTAGTAAAATTCAAAATTACCTTAAGATTTTTCCAAGTACTAGAAATTTTCAAAACCTTTTTTTACTTCAGTACATATCAGAAAATAAAGCAGAAGTCATTCTTCATTCATTCTTTCAGTCAGACAGTCAGTCAACAAATATTTATAAATGCCTATGATTTTGCCCAGCACTGCACTAGGCCACTGGGAAGAGAATAGTGAACAAGAGCAAAATGTTTCCTGTGTTCACCAAGTCTACAGTCTAGTGTGAGACAGATGGTAAGCAAGAAAACAAATAAATAATCCCAGGTTGTGAGAAATACTCTAAGGAAAGAAGTAGGCTGATGTATAAAAGGTTAACTGCCACAGGTATTGTGCCCAGCAAGACAGAGTGGCCAGAGAAAGCTCATCTGAGGAGGAGATTTTTAAGCCGAGCCCTAAAAGATAAGAAGACAGTCACGTAAAGAATGTATCAGACCTATTAGTGAGAAGAAGAAGCCACACTCTAAAGAGAACATGATGCAGATTCTATTCATATTAAATTCAAAAGCAGGCATATTAAATTATGGCAAAAAGTCTAGTAGAAAATGTTCTGGCATTATATAGTGATGATTATGTTTCACAACCTTGCTAATATACTAAAAAACACTGAATTGTACATTCTCTCTCTCTCTCTCTCTCTCTTTCTTTCTTTCAAGACGTACTGGGGATTGAACCCAGGACCTCATACATGGGAAACAGGCGCTCAACCACTGAGCTACACCCGTTCCCCAGAATTGTACATTTTTTAATGGTGAATTTTATGGTATGTGAATTATATCTCAATTTTTAAAAAGATGTCATAATAGTAGTTTGGTGAGAGGGACTGAATGGGGGCCTTCTCAGGTACCAGAAATAATGCTGTATCTTAAGCTAGGTGGTGGATACATAGGTATAGACATATGTAAAAATTCATTAAGCTATACGCTTAAGATCTATGCACTTATAAATTTATACCCCCCCCAAAAAAAGAGAGAGAGGAAAAATGAAAAATATGTGTGTGACAGCCTGTATGCGTATAGGTGTATGCGGTGAATGTGCCTGGGGGAAGAGTTAGGGAGTTCATGCCAACATATCTTCCAGCCAGAGTTAGACCACAAGGTTAGACATACCTGAAATACTGAAGGAAGGCCAATGTACAGCTTTGGGAGCAAGGAAGAAAGGTGTGCAGACACCACCCTGCAGGACCATGACGAGGTTGGATTTGATGTCCTGATTTATATTTTTAAAAGCTCACTCTGATTACAGTGTAGAAAATGGTCTAGAGGGGAGCAAAGGTGCAAGAGGAGAGGCCAGAGAGACTGTTACAGTACATCAGACAAAAGATGACTGTGGGTTAGCCTAAGAGTGGTCAGTGATCTCTAAATGTCTTCCCATAGATGCTGTGACGGGCCCAGCTTTGGAAAGGGCAACGGAAGTGTGAGTCCTCCCTTAATTTAAGAAGGAAATTGGCTCTAAATAAAGGAAAACTATGAAACCACCTCCTCGGACCTACAAGTATTTCCTTTATGCAGGTGCTGTATTTTAAATCCTTTCTGTGTACTGATAAGAAAACTGAATGGACATGCCTTTAAACTAAAACACAGAGCTTTGTACAACTTATTAACAGGACTAAGATAATGGTCCCAACTAGTGCTCTACTACCTATAATAAGCAGCAGCTTTCCTCCGATTCTTCTTCTAATCAATATAAGGAAAAAAGGACACTTGCTGTTAAATGATTTTTAATACAAGGACTGTCTTTCCCCATCCAAAATATAAACCTCATACTTGTAAAATATATTTTAGTTAACTGTGGAAAGCCATAAAATGTGAATACAAAAGAATGCATAAACTGCATTTGTTAATCACTTCAGACATAAGCAAACTCAAAATGACATTTCTAATTTTTCAAAATTACTTCTTAAATTCTAGAGTTCAAAAATCATCCAAGGCTGCTAACTATTTTATAGGAGTAAAAAGCAAGAAAGCCACAAAGAACCTATTTTAGTTCACAATTGGGTTCACTGTATGAAATCATGGTATTTATTGCTCAGATCAACTTTCTAGACATCTCTCCAAATGAAGCAGACATACATCATCAACCTCCTTAAGCTTCTGATGAACATAGGAGAGAAAAAAGAAATGTCAACTCTCTATTTTTCTCTCCCTGCACAATGAAACTCAGCCTGGTATAGAAGTAAGGCCAGTCCGTGCTTACAGGGCTCATGACTCAATCATATTCAAGTGTAAGTCATTCCACTGTGGCCACCCCAGGAGCAACCTCAGGACATGGACCCATCAGTCCTTCCCTCCCCTCACTTAAACCTTTGAAACACAAAACACAAGCAAGGGATTCCAAGTCTTAAAACATGCTAGTCATTCAACAAATATCAAGGAAATCAAAAGAGATGCTTTTAACATACAAATGTAAGACTCTCTGAGCACTGGGATACAAAGGAAGGGTTCCAAGTGCAGGAGGATCTCAACCTCATCCCTCCTTTTTGCTTCTAGCACACAGTAGGAGCTCATTAAACATGTGAATGTCCGCCAAACATGAAATTAAAATGCAGAAAAATGGGTATGTTAGCCCCAAGACCAAATTCATTTCTTGCAGTCCTTTGTATCAGTATGAGACTTTAAGAACTACACCCACAAGGAACATGACTCAGTGAGCAACGAAGCCTTTCAGTGAATAGTGTCATTTCTATCTGCTAACATGTCACAGCAAAGAAGGTGGAGAGAAGAGTACAGAGAAGCTAGAGGGAGAGAAAGGAGACGAGAATAAGCAAATCATGACAACAAAGATGACAAACAGGTTTGCTTACTAGACTTCTAGACTTGAACAATCTATAATAATCTCTAACAAGAGGTGAGTAGATAGAGTCATTTAGTGAAGGACGTGAAATTCTCTTTTTTTTTTTTTTTTTTTTTTACCGGGAGGTCCTAGGGATCGAACCCGGGTCCCTCCATATGGGAGACGGACACCCAACCATTTAAGCCACATCCATCCCCCACGACCGTGAAATTCTTGCTGAGAAATCTCGATCTCAAGCACATGACAAATACTTGGAAGCCATTATAGAATCTTAAGTAGGAAAGTGGTATATGAGAAAAATTATTTATTCTGCCTGTTGTACTATTATTTATACATAATTAAAAGAGGAAGAAACCTGAGGTCAAATACTATCTGTTGGACCTCTCAGTTATTCTGTCTGCTAAATTGTCACAGTCACCCTTAACTGCCATTCCCAAAATATACTTTCTCTTGGCATCACCTCCTGAGGTACATGGGCATGTGTATATGTTATACACTAATGTTCACAGCAGGGAAGCACAAATGTCAAGTTTTATGTTTTATTTATTTAACATTAACAGAGCACTGTGTGCCAGGCATCATTCTAAGCACTTTAAGAATTTATTAATTTATTCAATCCTGATAATGACCCTATAAAGCAGGCACTATCCCATTTCACAGATGAGAAAACCTAGTTAGAGATTAACTTACCTGCTCAAGATCACACAGTAAGTGGACTCTTTTTAACTTAATTTGTACCAAAGCTAATTATTTAACCCCCAAAGCATTTTATCTCAATTAGAGCTAACAGTAAATGAAATGTTCTTAATATGAAACTAAATGCAAGATTATAAGTACAAGCCCACTTGCCCCTAATAATTTATAAACTGGGGCAATAGAACAGTAAATAAAACCAGTTCTTCTTCACTGTATTTTTCCCCATCTTTGAGGACTGGAACACATACTCAATTAAGCATGTCAGTAAAGGTCTTTATTCTGATGTCTCTGTATCTTGAATAAAAATGTCCAGTAACTAAAACACAGAATTTACACTTCATCTTAGTTTTGAGAAGCAACATAGCATGAAGAGCATGGACTCTGGACCCAGACTGCCTGGGTTCAAATCTCAGCTCCACCACTTACCAGCTGTGGAAACTTGAGCACGTTACTTAAACTCCCTGGGTCTCAATTTCTTTGCATATGTGAAAAACAGTACCTCTATTTCACAAAGCAGTTGTGAATATTAAATGAGATAATATATGTAAAGCACTTAGGGCAATGGCTAGCACACAGTAAAAACCCTATTAATGCTTCCTATTACTATTATTACTATTATTCAGTATTTACGATGACATTGCTCTTGACCTTGCAACTTTCCTTCATTGAACTTGTGAGGGTCTGCCTGGTCCCTTACACATTTACCACTTCATTGTGCCTGGAACATGATTTTCCTAGCCTTTGGGCCTTGGTTTCCATTTCTCTCTCTCTCACTGGAACATCTCCTCAACTCTCCTTTATGCACCGGACAAACTCTTATTCAGCAGAGTAGTTCTTAACATTTAAGTATTAGAGCAGTTAAAGAAATAAGCCATAATCAGTGAACTGACACTTCAGAAAGGAGTAAAACAACCAATTCAAGATGTTATGTCCAAATAGCATCTAAAAGTGTAATAACCTCCTCCCTACCATGGAATCTCTCTCCCCCTCACTTTACAGAAAAATGACCCACCCACCCTTCTTCTTTCACTTCTTCAGAAAGTCTCCTCTGCCTCTGCCAACTGCAGAAATAACTCTTTCTATGAGACATTTGTAAAGCTATATTCAAGACCATTAGAATGCTTTTCGAGCCATATTAAAGTACTTAAAGGTAGGAATGAGCAGTTGCCCAAATCTAATCAAAGAGACTAGCAAGGCACAACTGAAGATAAGGTGTGCTCGAATGAAACATAATATATCTAGGTAACTCCATAATTAACATTACACTATATTCTGCTTGCAGTCATAATAAATGAAAATCAAGAATTTCTCATGTTTCTACTGTTGCTCAGAGGGAAAAGTATTCTAATCCTTGAAATGAGTTACAGAAATATTCCTCTAATGGAAGACAATTCATCCACAAATGGCAATAATTCTCTAGAATTCTTTGTTTCAATTCCAAATCAACAAACCACACCTTTGATCTAGAGTTTGGTCTTCTATGTGGACCTGTCTAACCGAAGTGTCCCATGCAAATATCACTAGTCATCCTGCCAGATTCAGCTTCATTTAAATTATAATTGCTCTTCTGTTGTACAAGGGTCAATCTCTCATGAATTTGGTTACTGTGATTTACCAAGGCATTCAGATATATTAATAATACCTCCTTACTGGGCTGTCAAGGATTAAATTGCAGACCTCACAAAAAATGTTAGCTGCTATTATTACCAGGAGGACCTCTCCAGAGCTAATGCTTTACTAAATCCCTACCTCAGTGTCTGATGCCTCTACGCACCACCAGTCAGAACCGAGTCATCCCAGACTCCTCCCCATCTTCCACCCCCCCTTGCCCCAGACACACCACCTCCACCTCATTGGTCACCATTTTCTGTCAATTTTAAATCTTAAATCGAGAATCACAAACTAAAAAGTCCACAGGGATTAGGCAGGTAAATTAAACAAGGCAGGTAGGCATGAAACTGTATGAACTGGTAGGGAAGTGGCAAATGAGAGAGCAAATAATCTGTTTAAAGACAGCAAGCTCTATTTAGCTTCAGCTTATTCTTGTCGAGAGGAAGCTTAGGGCCAGTGTTGTCCAATAATCCAGTTTTTTTTCCAAGATATCCAGAAACCTGGATTTTTATGGGGATTCTCCTAATTTTTTTTTTTTTTTTTTTTTAAGATTTTATTTATTTATTCATTTATCCCCCCCTTGCTGCTTGTGCTCTCTGGGTCAGCCAACCACGCCGTGCGGGCGGGCCCGCCCCCACCAGGAGGCCCCGGGAACCGAACCCGGGGCCTCCCACATGGTAAACGGGAGCCCCACTGATTGAGCCACAGCCGCTTCCCCTCTCCTAATTTTTGAACAAAGTAAATGTGGACCAAATTAAACATATCTGTTTTCCAAATCTGACGCGCAGGTAACCAGTTTGATCTCAATCTTTACAATCCCCAATCCCTCCTTTCTATTACTGCCTCCTTGATTTAGGCCTTCATCATTTCTTACCTAGCTTTGTGCAGGGGTATCCTCAAAGATCTCCAGACCTCCCTAAAATCAGCCCATCACCCCTACCCCTCCACCATCATCTAGCCATCTTTCACAAACTGCCAGGGTCCACTTCCTAAAGTTAAAATCTAATCCTGTTAAATAATTATTCTGTTGGCCCTGTGGGGGCAGGAGGGAGCTAATTCTGTTTAAAATTCTTTAGGCTTCCCAAAACCAATAGCACTATAATGTGCCTAAGAATCACCTGAGATATATAACATGCAGATAACAGCAAAATCCATCCGATCTGAATCCCCCAGGAATCTGCTAGTTAAACTCTTTCCCCAGGTGATTCCAATATATATAGTCCTTGGACCACAGAAACACTGATCCGCAGGGTAAAATCCAGGAGTCCTCTACATCAAATCATCCCACTGACAGGGGCTCACCTCCCTCTGCAGTCTCATCTCCTGCCACTACATCATTATGCCTTAACACCTCCAACTTCTTGCACCTCCCAGAAAATACTCTCTCAGTTCCCAGAAAATACTCTCTTGTTCTGTAGTGCCCTTTCTCCCCATTATGCCTGGTAATATTGGTGCCTACTCAGCCTTCATCTTTCTAGTTTGAGCTCTAACTTTACTTCCATCCACTCTGAAGCCTTCCTCAGCTCTAATCCCATTCACTGGCAACTGCCTCCTCTCCTCTCCCATGGCACCTAGCACTTACCTAACTGCTCTTATTAACTATTTATGAATGTTTATTTACATGTCCATATGCCACCAAACTGGGCTCCTTGAAGCCAGAAATTTTATCTTAACTTTGTAGCCCCAGTGTGATGCCTGACATCATTTATACTTGTTGGATAAATGAATAAAATAAAACTATGTACCAGTAAGGCTGAGGGCCTGATTCTGGTTCCTTAGCATAACCATCATGATAAAGACACAGCATTCTCTTCATTATCTCTTAACTGAAATACTAATGAATTCACAATTCCTATATTCAGGTTAAAGACAAGTTAAACTAACTACCATGATAGCAAAAAAACAATTTATCTTGAAATTATATATATTTATATTTTATATATATATATATTTTTTTAAGATTTATTTATTTACTTTATCCATTTTAAAACCCTCCTTCCCCATTTGCTGTTTTGTGTCCATTCGCTGGGCAATTCTCTGTGTCTGTTTCCTGCCGTCTCTTCTCCTCCTCCTCCAGTCTTCACCAGGATTCAATCCTGGAGACCTCCGATGTAGGAGAGACGTGTTCTGCCACCTGCGCCACCTCGGTTCCTGGTTTCCAGAGCTTTTGGAGCATCTTGTCTTGTCTCTCCTCTGCGTCTCTCTCCTGTTACATCATCATCTTGCTGCATGGTTCCCGGGGCCTGGCGGCTCACCAGCACACAGAGCCTGGCAGCCCATGTGCCTTCTATATATATATTTTTTATTTTACCGGGAGGTCCCGGGGATCGAACCCAGGTCCCTCCATATGGCAGATGGATGCCCAACCATTTGAGCCACATCCGCCCCCTGAAATTATATTCTTGAAACCAAACAAAGCATTTCACAGAACTTCCTCTCTGAAGCAAAATGATACAATTTGAAACTAACTGCTACACTATCAATTAAAACTACACCTTCTCGAGGTCAAATGAGATAAACCACAGTTGAAGTTTCACCCTTAAATAAATTCCTCAACTATAAAGATTTAGCCAAAAGAAAGGCTAGGTATAGGGGAGGAATGATAAGCCTCACAAGGAGGGTGAAATCCCCCAACATAATTGCCTGGAGGTACGTTAATAAACAACAAAGACAACCGTTAAAACCCTTCCAATCCAAGAGATGCACAGCTCCTTTCACTGTACCTCCAAAATAGTTGATATTCTTTTACATTCTCATTCCTTCAACAAATATGTGGTGAGCATCTACTCTGTCATGCTACTGTGCTAGAATCTGGGCACATTTTGAACAAGCCCTGCCCTCCCAGAGCACTTGTCCTAACAGAGAAGGGAGACACTCAACTAATTATTCAACCATTTGATAGAATCGTGTAAAGTACCAAAACAGAGAAGTGCAAAGTATTAAGAAAGCATATAACATAAAGTCCATGCCATGCTTTCTTCTGTACTGAAAACCAATTGTCTTCCAGTTCCTTATTACAGAAACCTTCACTCTCCATGCACATCCCTTTCAGCAGTTATTCTGTATAAATGTCAGGTTTCCAAGTGTACCTTTAGGGAAGATAGACAAATTGAACAAGTAATGTTTCCACCAGCTGCTTTTATAAAACCAATTTTTCTCTACATCTTTTTACTCTAATACACAGGTTCACACCAGGGAACGAAAATCCTTTTGTATTTTTCCATTCCTTACCCATTTATGGGGTGATCTTTTTTTAAAAGCTCTCTGTGTCAATTGAGCACTTATTATCTGAGGACTACACAACAGGAATACCACAACTGGAAGAAAAGGACTCTGGGTGCAATTCATATTCCAGCAAAACTGACCACAGAAATGTTTTTCCTTTAGACACCTTTGGATTTATATTTTTTAATGTGAAAGTAGCACTGAGTAAAAAAGTTTCTACTAGAAGAATGTTCAGGTTATAAATGTGTGCTTTTGTTTTGTTTTAAGGAAGCCTCATTACAACTAAAATAAGGTCAACAAAAATAAACTGTATCTTAGTGAACACTGGCTGCTTCCAAAATTGACCTTTGTTTTCCAGAATGATAGGAAATCTGCTGTCAGACACAGGAACTGAGTCAAATAACACAAGAGGGAGTAAAGAAAAATCTAAATAAATTTTACATTTCTGAAAAGAAAAATCTAGCAGAGATGGCTTATAAGAAAAAGGAGATTTCCTACTATAGACACTGTTAAAAATAAAACAGCTATTCTATTGGCACTTATTCAGAAAATCAGACTTTAGTAAAGAAAACATTTTATATGTCAATTCACAGTGCAGAACAGATAACAGAAAGAGGGTAGCTCTTAAGGCAAAAAAAAACAAACAAAAAAAAAAACAGGAGGTCTCTGGGTTAATATCCTTCTAAAACAAACGTTGTTAAGCCCTAACTTGAATTATCAAGAAGCAGCTGGATCCTCTTTCCACTTAGGTTTTTTAGACAAGGCAACACCTCAGTTCAGAATGGTGTGGCACAGCATGGCTTGAAAGCAGAAGAATGTAATTTATAACCTTCTAAAAACCTTTTCAGTTTTCCATTAAGATGTGTTCAGTTAGTCATTCATTCCACAAATGTTTCTTGGTGCCTAGTGTGAGCAGAGCACTGTGCTCAGGTCATGGTGGTACACAAGACAGGTTTCACCACGTGAAGATTACCTCCTAAAGGGGAGGCACATTAGAGAAATGACTCCATACTTAATTACAGTTACAAGTGGTTAGAAGGAGCAGAGGGTGCTATGACAACACCCCTGAGGGGAAATGGGGGTACTTAGAGAAGACTTCTCTGGAGAAGTGCTATTTAATCTAAGATGTGAAGATGAATAAAAATGAGGAAGGGAGGCTGCAATGCTGGCAGACATAACATTACTTAGGGATCTGGGGGGAAAGGGTGTGTGTGGAGGGTGCTATTAAGATTGGGAGGAGTGGATAGTGAGTGTACAAAGTGAAGCTGACTAATGAGGCAAGGACCAAAGCATGCAGATCCATAGATCATGTTTGAGATTTGGGGACTTCAAGCCAAGAGCAACAGAAAGGCAGTGGAGGGTCTAAGCACAGTAACAATGTTACCAGCTGTGTATTTTTTAAGAGATCACTATGGACTGTGGGGAGAGACTAGTCTCTTGCACCAAATGGTTCTGGGAGAACTGGATAGTCATATGCAAAAAAAACGAAGGTGGACCCCCACCTCACACCATATACAAAAGTCAACCCAAAATGGACTAAATATAAATATAAGAATGAAATATAGGAACTAAAATTAAACATAAAGAACTAAAACTATCAAACTCCTAGAAGAAAATATAAGGAAACATCTTCAGGACCTTGTGTTACACAGTAGTTTCTTAGACTTTAGACCAAAAACACAAGCAACAAAAGAAAAAAATAGATAATTACAACTTCATCAAAATTAAAAACTTTTGTGCCTCAAAGGACTTAATAAGGAAGTAAAGACAACCTACAAATTGGGAGAAAATATTTGGAAACCATATATCTTATAAGGGCTTAATATCCAGAATATATAAAGAACTCCTACAACTCAACAACAAAAAGACAAATGACCCAATTTAAAAATGGGCCGAATTAAAAAAAAAAAAAAAAAAAAAAAAAAGTGAAAAAAATGGGCCAAAGACTTGAATAGACATTTCTATAAAGAAGATATACAAAGAGCCAATAAGCATATGAGAAGATGCTCAACATTATTAGACATTAGCAAAATGCAATTCAAAGCCACAATGAGATATCATCTCATAATCACTAGAATGGCTAGTCTTTTTTTTAAAAAAGGAAAATAAGTGTTGGGGAGGATGTGGACAAATAGGAATCCTCGTACATTGTTGGTGGAATGTGAAATGGTTCAGCCGCTGTGCAAAACGATGTGGTGATTCCTCAGTTAAGTACAGAAATACCATATGACCTGGCAATCCCATGTCTAAGTACATACGTAAAGGAACTGAAAACAGGGACTTGAACAGATATTTGCACACTGATATTCACAGTAGCATTATTCACAATTGCCAAAAGGTGGAAGCAACCCAAGTATCCATCAACATGGATAAACAAAACGTGGTATATATATACATACATGGATAAACAAAACATGGTATATACATACAATGGACTAGAATTCAGCTATAAAAATGAGGTTCTAATACATACTATAAAATGGATGAACCTTGAGGACATGATGTCGAGTGAAATACAACTAAACAAAAGGACAGGGGGCGGATGTGGCTCAAATGGCTGGGCATCCGTCTGCCATATGGAGGGACCTGGGTTCAATCCCCGGGACCTCCCAGTAAAATAAAATAAAATAAATAAATAAATAAATAAATAAATAAATAAATAAATAAATAAATTTTAAAAAGGACAAATACTACATGATTTTCCTTATATGAAATAAGAATATACAAATTCATAAAGTCAGAAATTAGAATACAGGTTACCAGGGCTGGTTGGGGGAGGGGAATGGGGAGTTAAGGTTTAATTAAGTACAGAGTTTCTGTTTAAAAGTTTTGGCCACTGGGGGTCAGATGTGGCTCAACTGGTTGGGCGGCCGTCTCCCATATGGAAAGACCTGGGTTCGATCCCCAGGACCTCCCGGTAAAAAAAAAAAAAAAAAAAAAAGTTTTGGCCATGGATGATGGTGATGGAGGCACAACTTCATGAATATAATTGACAACAATGAATTGTATATTTGAAAAGGGATAAAAGGGGAAATTTTAGGCTGTATATTAGTTAACACACACACACAAACCCATAGAACTGTACAACACAAGAATGAAACAATGTAAACAGTGGCCTAAAGTTAATAGCGTAATTATAATAATACTGTTTCATTCATTTTTTTAAAACATTTTAATTACGTAAATAGATATACTTTTTTTTTTTTTTTTTTTTTTTTAATCAGGAGGTCCCAGGGATCGAACCCGGGTCCCTCCATATGGGAGACGGATGCCCAACCATTTGAGCCACATCCGTCCCCGTTTCACTCATTTTAACAAAGGTACCATACCAATGCAAACTGTTAATAGGGAAAGCTGGGGGGTTGGGTGGGGGTAATATGGGAACTGTGAACTTTACACATGATTTTTCTGTAAACGTAGAATTACTCTAATAAAAAATAATTAATTTTTAAAGAAGTGGCTGTGGGTGAGCAATAAAACAAGATCGTATTGGATTATAACGCAAAGAATAAAATAAATATTTATGAGTCTATATAAATGAATGATTGAATAAAGTCACAGGTGAGAACTGACAAATCTACATTGAAGAATTTCAAATAATTTATGTTGATAATTCACCCTCAAGGAGGTGGAGAATAACTCCCCACGCCTTAAGTGTGGGCTATGCATAATGATTTCCTTCCAAAGAGCACAGTATGGAAAGGGAAAAAAGAATAACCTTATAATGGAGGAATCTGACAAATGCTACTTCAACCAGGTGATCAAGGTGAACATCAATTGCAAAATGTCGGGCAGTGGGTGTGGCTCAGTGGTTGGGCGCCTGCCTCCCATGTATGAGAGCCGGGGTTCAATCCCCAGTACCTTCTTTTATTTAAAAAAAAAAAAAAAAAAAAAAAAAAAAGTGAAATGTCATGTTGAAAGCAGGTGCACCTGATATTATGCAACAAGAATGTTGCTTCACCTCTATGGCCGTCTTCCCGAAAACCTATGGTCCCCATCTAATCATGAGAAAAGCACAAGCAAATCCCAACTGAGGGAAATTCTACACAATACCCGCCCAGTACTTCTCATAACTGTCAAGGCATCAAAACAAGGCAAGTCTGAGAAACTGTCACAGTTAAGAGGAGCCTGAGGAGAAACAACAACTAAATGTAATGTGGTACTCTGGATAGGGTCCTGGAAAAAGAAAAGGACATTTAAGTAAAAAACTAAGAAATTCTGAACCAAGTAAGGGCTCTGATTGACAATAATGGGAAAAAAATAATGTATAAATATTGGTTACTAATTGTGACAAATGTGCCATACTAACATAAGATGTTAATAATAGCGAAACTGGGTGTGAAGCACATGGAAACTCAATTATCTTCCCAATTTTTCTATAAATTTAACACTATTCTAAAATAAAAAGGTTATTTTTTAAAGTGGGAGTGGGGAGAGTGGTAAAAAGACGTCCCTTCTATGTTAGACTGAAAATGCTAGAACATACAAGACCTGGCGATTCACTGGCTGAGGGGTGGGGCAAAGGAATCAGGAGTGAAAGCGACCTCGTCATCCACAAGGGTGATAGGTTAAAGCCCAGATTCCGGGCTTGGGCAAGTAGATAGCCGGCGAAGTCATTCACTGAGGGAGAGAACCGGGGAGGGCAACCAGACGCGGACGGGAGTTAACAACCAGCATTTACTGGAAACTCATTATTTACCAGGCGCTTCACATACATTAGCTTAAACCTTTGGAATTATTTCGCAGGGAAGAGATTATCCCCAGTTTACACAGATAAAAAGAGAGGCTGAGTGGAGTTCAAATGACTTGCCTCAAACCAAATAAAGAAAATGGATTTTGGTATCAGGTTTCCATGCATGCCAAAGACTCTTTCCACTACACGGTCCTTTCCTGGCCGCCCAAGCGCCCCCAGCTCCTCTTCACTGAGAGCAGAGTGGGGCGCACGGTGCAGAGGAGGCAGGAGAAACTTCATGAAAACGAAAACAATTAAGACGCCACGGCGAGGGGCTGCATTACCTTTCGGGGGGGGTGGCTTAAAAAAGGGGAGGGGGGCGAGGAGCAAAGAAGTGAAGGGAATTCTCTCCTTCCAGTATCGTTGGCGGTCTCAGAGGAAGGCGCGGAGCCGGGCGGCGAGCCTAGGGTGCCCCCCGCCTCCCCCCGACCCCAGACCCTCACGACTCGGCAGGACCCCCGGAGAAACGCCCGCCAGCACGCCCCAGGCCACGCGGCACAAGGTGACACGAACCGCGCCGGCCCCTCAGCCGCCCGGGAGAGGCCGCGAACGAGGGGAGAGAGGGGCGTCCGCGGGACCCGCGCTACCTTGTACTTATCAAAGCCAGCCAGCTGCTCCGGGCTCACGTATTCGTAGCCGACCATCGTGACCACCCGAGAACCAAGCGCCCACTCGGCAGCGACTCTCCGCGACGAGGATGTGAAACACGAGTACCGCACCCGGCCGGCGCGCCTGGGAAGGGCGGCGCTGGAAAGCCGCGCTCCCCTCAGCGCGCACGCGCAGCCGCCGCCGCCGCCGCCCAGCGCGCACGCGCAGCTCCCGTGGCCCCCGCTTCTCTCCGCCCGCAGTGGGCGGGTCGCTCGCCGGCTTGCGCGGCCCGTCCCCATACACGGGCGCTGTCCAATCTCCGTGGATCAGGCAACTCTAAGCCCCGCCTCCCCGGTCTCCTCATCGCTTCATTTGCTAGCGTCAAAATTGGTGAGCTGAGGTAAAGTAAGAGGAGGGGTGAAAGGTCAATTCCCAGCGGGCCTTGCTGCTCGCCTGTGGGACTGGTGGGTGTTTAAGTGGTAGATTCCCCCGAGGTGGCGGTTTGGGGATACCTTGTTAGTGCTGGGGCGGGTAGTGTGTTTGCGTGTGAGCCAGTTTTGCAGCACGTGAAGTAAATGGACTTAGTTCCCTCACTAAGGTGAAATAAAAGCCGAAAAAGCGCTGCCTCCTGGTGTGGGAGGTGGGCTGCATGCAGTAAGAGCTTAGTAGCCTTGATGTAGGTGCTGAGCCGCCGCTCCCTGGAGTGGGAGGCTTTATGCAGCTAGTAAAGGGGGAGAGGCGCTGAAGACAAACCCCTCAGGCCAGCATCACACCATCTGCTGTACCAAGCCGTTCCAAAGAGAGCTTACTTAGTATGACCGCCAGATAAAGGCAGTGATCTCTCCGTCTCTAGGGGCCCTTCAGTGCGTTTGCAAAAACTGCTTCCACGTAACCGAAGCCCAGTCCCTGCTTTGCCACTAACTAAATAAGGCTTAGGTGTATCAATCTAATAAATTATTATTTCTCAGCATTAATTTTATTGATCATTAAAATATCACACATAGCTCTGAGGAATCGTCTGGAATCTTGTTTCCATAGTCTGCGGACCTGTTCCTTTTTCAGACACATAGATACCATCCAAAAATTTTCTCCTGTTGTGGGTTATCAAATCAAAGAAGCTGAACTGATACAGGTTCAATGTCATTTCGAAACTTCAAGAATTAACTCATCTTTTTGAGCTTGAGGTACTGAACAAACAATACCAGACCTCACCTGAACCCTGAGGATATATTTTTTCACCCAAGAAATTTCTGATTTCAACAAGAGTCTCTCTCTCCTGAATGAGTCAGTTGATAAAGTGAGTGTACCCAGACGTCATCTTGTAACAGAAGCCCAGTGTGTACCACCCTTGGTAATGCTCTGTACATGACAACAGATAGTGCGAAGGAACCAGTCCTTTCTCTTCCCCACAATTTGTTGACCCAAAGCCTCTTCTTTTTCTTTCCAAGGAGACTGACTTCTATGTTGATGTGATTGAAGTCACCCCACAGGGTTCCTCTGGGGCCTTTCACAATTACTGTGAAAATTATATCTACATTTTCTGGAATGTTAACAGTCTGGTTGCTGAAAATGGTCTTCATTCTTTCAGTAGATGCGATGTTGGAAAGAGCACTTAAATTATTTTTAATACAAGACCTGTTTTTCCTCATTTGAAATGTAAATTTCATACATATAAAACTTATTTTAGTTAATTGTGGAAAGCCATAAAATGTAGCTTGAATCCAAGCTATTACTTGTTTTTTTTTTTAAGCTATTACTTGTTTATAAGCTGTACTTATTAATCGCTTCAGATGTAAACAAACTCAAAATGACATTTCTGATTTTTTAAAAATGATTTTCCCACCTCCTTGATATTGTCTCCAAAAACAATTTATGAAAAAGAGCAACTTTTAGTTTTGTGAAAACAGTTATAATTTGCTGTCTCTCCTTTGCAGAATGTTATAACAAGTTTGAATCAAGTATAAATCCATCTGATAATTTTTTTTTTTTTTTTTTTTTTTTTTTTGAGGTACCAGGCCTGAACCTGGGACCTCATGTATGGGAAGCCGGCACGCAACCACTGAGCCACATCAGCTCCCCTGAGTTGGTTTTTTCATCCCGACTTGGTTTTCTCATTTGTTTTGCTTGTTGTTTTTGTTTTTTCTAGGAGCACCGGGAACAGAACCCAGGACCTCCCATGTGGGAAGCAGGCATTCAACCACCACATCGGCTTCCCATCTGATAAATTTTTAACTGAAACACAACATAGAGCTTTGTTTACATTTTGACATCTGTTACTTACAACTGTGTAATCCCAGACTATTTACTTCACCTAGCCTCAGTTTTCTCTTTTTTTAAAAATGAGGGCATTAGACAAAATCTCTAAGATCCTATTCATCTCTGAAATTCAATGAAACTATCAATCAGTTAACCTCTCTGAGATTAAGTGAACTCATTTGGAAAATGACCATCATTCTTGACCTACCTTACAATTATTATGCAGACTATGCTACATTAAGCCCATGCAAATATAAGGTATTATTTTTCCAGAATTCCATGAATCCTAGAGCTGACTGAATCTTAACCACCACTCTCCCCTAGAGAGAGAAAACTCAAATTTGTCTTTGGAACTGAACCAACAACCCTCCTCTCTCCCCATTCCTGAGTTTCATTCAGGAGGCATTTATCCCTAAGGCAACCCAGAGCTTCCAGGGACTACTTTATATTGGTCTGGCTGTTTCCATCAGTGCACTGCAATGATGAGCTTGTTTTGTTTTGTTTACCTTGCTTCCCTTGTCTGCTTCCTCATCTATTGAAATGCATGTCTTCTGTATCTCATATCCTCAAGATCAGGCTTTTTGACTTTCAGAATGATAATCATAGAAAATATGAACTCATGCTAGAAACAGTGTTGCCACCTTTGTAATATAACCTGGGGGGGGGGGGTCTGATTCTTGGAGTTCCTGTTTTATTTATCTGAAGTAAGGGTATGTCAGATAAATGGAGATAGCTAGAAAATTGGAAGGTAGTTAACGGCTAACATAGTTAATAGCTTCAATACAAGTTGTTGAAGCCATAAAAATGGGCAAAGTCTCCCAGGGAAGTTTGTGAAAGGGTATAAATTTGGTTTTTTTTTTTACCAGGAAGTTCCAGGGATCGAACCCAGGTCCCTCCATGTGGAAGACAGACGCCCAACTGTTTGAGCCACATCTGGACCCCACTCTTTAGTTCTTATCTCACTAGGTCTCCCCAACAACCCTGAACCATGACGGGTGGTTGTTCCAGTTTTACAAAAGGAACATAGAAGTATTATGTATCTTGCCCCAAAATCACACAATTTGCTCATGGTAAAACTGGGATAAGAGCACAGGTCCTCAAACTGATAGCTGAATAGTTTTTCGCCTACAACATGCTTCTACAGGTTACCATGGTAAGATATTAAAAAACAAAATTCACAAGCCTGTTTTTAATTAAGGCTGAAAAGAATCTAGGAAAAACCTTAAGGGGGGTGGATGTGGCTCAAATGGTTGGGCATCCATCTCCCATATGGAGGGACCTGGGTTCGATCCCCAGGACCTCCTGGTAAAATAAAAAAATAAATAAAAAAAAATAAAAAAACCTTAATAGTCATTAAGTTGCTTATTGTTCCTTAAAAATGGAATTCCCTGGCTACCATAATTCTTCTTCTGGGGAGTTTTTTTTTGTTTGTTTGTTGCCTTTCTTTTCTTTTTTTTTTTTTTTTTTTTTTTGCTGTATTTTACATTTTTCAATCATAATCCTACTAAGTAAAAATGTATTTGTGTGGATCATCAACCATATTCTTTACCACAGAAAAAGTCTGTGCAACCTACTGAGATTCAGCATAAGCGAAAATAGTATAGGTTGGGTGTATTACTCAGGGTTCTCTAGAGAAACAGAACAAACAGGATATATAAGTTAATGTGTGTGTGTGTATAAATATTAAGAGATTTATTATAGGAATTGACTCATGCTGCCATGGGCACTGGCCAGTCCAAATTCCATAGGGCAGCCTGGAGTTGGAAACTCAATGAAGGTGACTAATTCCCCAGGAGAAGGCCCCAAGTTGGCAACTCCAATGAAGGTGGTGATAAAGTTCCCCAGGAGAAGCTGACTGGCCAAAGTAGATATAGAAATTCTTCCTTTTCTCTCTCTAACTGCTAAAATCCTCAGTTCTCCCTTTGAGACTTCCAACTTATTGGTTAAGGAGACTCCTCTCATTGCTGAAGGCAATCTCCTTTGTTGATTGTAGATGTAATCAGCCACAGATGCAAACTGACTATTGCTTTATTTATTTATTTTTAAAGATTTATTTATTTATTCTCCCTCACCCCCACCTCCTTGTTTTTGCACTCCTTGTCTGCTCTCTGTGTGTTCTTCTGTGTCTGCTTGTCTTCTCTTTAGGCACCAGTGGGAACCAATCCTGGGACCTTCCGGAGTGGGAGAGAGGCGCTCAATCTCTTGTGCCACTTCAGCTCCCTGGTCTGCTGCATCTCTTATTGTTTCTCTTCTGTGTCTCTTTTTGTTGCATCATCTTGCTGTGCCAGCTCTCCGCGTGAGCCAGCACTCTGTGCTGGCCAGCACTCCACACGGACCAGCACTCCACGCAGGCCAGCTTGCCTTTCACCTGGAGGCCCCGGGAATCGAACCCTGGACCTCCTATATGGTAGACATCCCCCTATATGGATGTGCTTGAGCCACATCCATTTCCCTGACTAATGTTTTAAATCCACAAAATAGCCTTACAGTAACACTCAGGCTAGTGTTTGCTTGACCAAACAACTGGACACCATCATCTAGCCAATGACTTTAACCATCACAATGGGCAAAGCTGAGTACTCCATGGACCTGGTGAGGCTTCTGTCACTAAAATCTTCCCACTTACCATGACAGTGGATGGGAGGGGGTGGTGTCTCTCTGCTATTCTGTGACTTATTATTCCCATCAGCTTCCAATGGTTTTTTAGCCTTTTTTGTGGTCTTAACCTTTTTTTTTTTTTTTTTTTTAAGATTTTATTTATTTATTCATTTATCCCCCCCTTGCTGCTTGTGCTCGCTGGATCAGCCAACCACGCCGTGCGGGCGGGCCCGAACCCCACCAGGAGGCCCCGGGAACCAAACCCGGGGCCTCCCACATGGCAAACAGGAGCCCTACTGATTGAGCCACGGATAATAGTTTGGTCTTAACCTTTGAACACTAAATTGATAGTCGTTTAAAGCCAAGAGAGCAGTATAAAGGTTCAAAGGGCCCCAGGGGACGTACAGTATATGAAGTTAGAGAAAAATCACAAGTCTGGAAATTTAGGTAGACCCTAATGCTTTCCATTCTTGAAGCAGAATGGAAGAAGAACCATTATAAACCATTCAGATGGGTAGCCATGGTGCCATTGCCCCTGGGATGACTTTCTCTTTATAACGTTACTCTCATCTAATGCCAGGTCTTCAGATATAACCAAATGTAACCATAATTCTGTTTTCATTTCAATTTAAACATACAGCCATGCAAGGGACTCCACTCATTTTTTAGTAGGGATTACTTTATATCTTCATGAAGTTTTTTTTTTTTGTTTTTTTTTTTTTTTAGTTTTGGGGGTAGAGAAGGGTGCTAGCAGGAAATAAGTCTAAGCAGAGCAAGAGAGTGGATAACATTGCTATTATCCATTTTCCTGTAGGAATCATGGACAACCTGGGGCAGGGGTCAAGGCAATAGCTGCCAACATAGATATCTACTACATAAACTTTGAGATCTTTTATACATCCAAGGCTATGTAGCCTGCTTGCCCAGAACTCTAGCAGAAACTAGCTCTTGTTTCAGAAAACAAGACACACAAATAGGAAACAATGTGTAATTGTAGCAACTTCTTTTATCCGTTTATGTATCCTTGTTGAATACTAGCTATGTGCCAAATACCATGATAGACCTTACAGATACAAAGTTGACATGGTCCCCAGGCAGAGAGTAAGTAAGCTATTTCTGCATTCTCCTATGAATGACCAACACCCGGAAATGCCCTGGCTCATCATAGGATCTCTCTTTTGCCCTCCTTTTCCCTACCCACCTTCTCCTTTTTAAAACATTTACTGTTAAACAGTGTGAGATAGTCTGTCTTGGACAAAGAATTGACTTAAATACAGAAAACAATGAGTTGGGTCAAAAGAAAACTCTAAATAGAGACTTTGAGATCCCACAGGGACTGATTTAATATTTTTATGATGAATCTAGAATGTGGGAAACAGAGACTATTCTTCAAATTTACAGATGATGCTTAGCCCTTCATAATGAAAGGCCCTATCAGTGGACATAAAATACAAGAAAATCCATTTAAAAAAAATAACTAGGTGTAAAAATTATTTATTGGTACATAAATTACTCAAAAGCTAGTGGCTTACAATTACAACCATTTTATTTGCTCATATCTCAGTGGGTTGGCAAATTGGGCTGGGCTTAGCTGGGAAGTTCTTCTGCTGGTCTTGCCTGGCGTCATACACGCCTGCAGTCATTCTGGCTGCTCAGGAGGAGCCCAAAGGCCTCACATATCTGGCAGTTTGTGCCGTTGGGTGGCTGGGAGGCTCATCTCGACTGCACGTGGCCTCTGATCCTGCAGTTGGCGTGGCAGACTGAGGGCAGCATCTGTTAAATGTTACTTCTGCCTCATTCCACCAGACAAAGCAAATGAGAATGCCAGCCCAGATTCACAGGGAGGGGAAATCAACTCTAATTCTTAATGGTTGGGGTTGCAAAGTCACATGACAAAGAGGACCTGCTAGTAAGAATAAGAGGAATTATTTCAACCATCTTTGCAAACAACCTACCACCTCAGATTATTATAGGAGAAGACAAGACAGTAAATATGTGTCATGAGGAAGAGCTTTGGAAAGCAATGAGTTACATTTGAATTTTTAAAAAGATATTCAGAAAATGAATGGCAAAAACAAACAGAAAAAACCCTTGTCACAAGCTTGGTTTAGTCAACATAAAGCAGTCTCTTACCTCCTCACACTTCAGCCACCTCCAGTCAGTTTTTCAGTCCCACCATCCCCTGACATAGCTGCTTCCAGGCTCTTTGTTGCTAAATCAAATAAACGCTTTCAGACTTATTTGACTTTTCTTCAGCTTACATTGCCTACCTTATTTCTTAGAGGCTTCTTCCTCCCTTGGTTGCTTTGGCATTACTCTTGTCCTTATTCCTCTATTCACATGTGCATGTGCACAAGACCCAGAATCTCATAACATAATATTCAAAATGTCCACAACATTTCTTTTTCCTTTTTTTTCTTTTTTAGTACCAGGGCCGGGGATTGAACCTGGGATCTCTTATGTGGGAAGCTGGCGCTCAGCTTCCCTGAATTGGTTCTCCCGCTCATTTGCTTGTTGTTTTGCTTTTGAGTTTTTTTGTTTGTTTGTTTTTTGTTTTAAGATTTATTTTATTTATTTTTTTCTCCCCACCCCTCATTGTTTGCACTTTGCTGTGTGTGTGTCTTTAGGAGGCACCAGGAACTGAACCCAGGACCTCCGATGTGGGAGGGAGGTGCCTAATTGCTTGAGCCACCTCCATTCCCTGCTTTGTTGTGCCTCTCATTATGTTTTTCTTCTTGTGTCTCTTGTTGTGTCTCTTGTGTCAGCTTGCTGCACTTTCCCTGTCACAGCAGCTCTCTGTCTTCTTTAGGAGGCACTGGGAACTGAACCATGGACCTCCCATGTGGTAGGGGGGAGCTCAGTCCCCTGTGCCACATCTGCTTCCCTGCTTTTTTTTTTAGGAGGTACCGGGGATCGAACCCAGGCCTTCCCATGTAGGAAGCAGGTGCTCAACCACTTGAGCCACATCTGCTCCCCCAAAATGTCCATGATACAATCCAAAATTACTTGGTGTGTGAAGAACCGGGAAATTTTAACTCACATGGAAGAAAAATCAACAGATACCAATGCTGAAAAATACATTAAGGCAGGTACTACCCAAATGCCATAATGAATAACTGTCGGCATTCTTGGAATAAATGGATAGATGAAAGTCTTAGTGGAGAAATAGAAAACATAAGGAAAAACCAAATGGAAATTTTAGAACTTAAAAATACAATAACCAGTTTTTCTGTTTTTGTTTCTGTTTTTATTGCTGCACTGGCTCTGTATTAGTTTCCTATTGCTGCCGGAACAAACTGCTGCAAACTTAGTAACTCAAAACAGACATATCTTCTTACTGTTCTGCAGCTTAGAAGTCTGAAATGAGCCTTATAGGGCTAAAATCAAGATGGTGGGGAAGCGGCTGTGGCTCAATCAGTGGGGCTCCCGTTTGCCATATGGGGGGCCCCGGGTTCGGTTCCCGGGGCCTCCTGGTGAGGGCGGGCCCGCCCGCGCGGCGTGGTTGGCTGACCCAGCGAGCACAAGCAGCAAGGGGGGATAAATGAATAAATAAAAAATCTTTAAAAAAAAAAAAAAATCAAGATGGTGGCAGGGCCACCCTTCTTCTGGAAGCTCCAGGGAAAATCTGTTTCCTTGTCTTTTCCTGCTGCTAGAAGCCACCTGCATTCTTTGGCTCATGACCCCTTCCTCTATCTTCAACTTCTGCTTCTGTTATAGATCTCTTTTTCGGTCTCTCACATTCCTGCCTCCCTCTTATAAACACTCTTGTGATTACATTGGGCCACGTTCAAGATCCTTAACTTAAACACATATACAAAATCCCTTTTGCTATGTAAAGTTATATATTCACAGGTTCTAGGAATTATGACATGGACATCCTTGAAGGGGGTGGGACATTATTCTATCTACCACAGGCTGTATAACAGAATGGAGATGACAGAGGAAAGCATCAGTAAACTTGAAGATAAATCAATAGAAATTATCCAATCTAAGAAACAGAGGGAAAATTTTTTGGAAAAACAAACAAACTGAGTTACAGAGGTCTATGGGAACATACCAAAAAGGTTTAACATTTATGTCAGCAGATTTCAGAAGAAGAAGAGAAAGAATGTGACGCAGAAAAAAATTATTTGAACCAATAATGGCTGAAACACCCAAATTTGATGAAAGACATAAACTTAAAGATGCAAACAATTCAGTGAATCCAAAACAGGATAAGCCCAAAGAAATCTCAGCCTAGACACATCATAACTGCTGAAAGCTAAAGACAAAGAAAAAGGTCTTGAAAACACCTTTCAAGATACATTACTTAAAAGGGAACAGTGGGTGAAGTAACAGTGTATTTCATATCAAAAATCATGAAGCCTGAAGGAAATGAAAAAAAAAAAAAAGCCAAAACATTTTTAAAGTACTAAAAGAAAAACAAAACAAAACAAAACAAAAAAACTATCCATAGAGCAAAAATATCCTTCAGGAATGGTGAGTGTCAGAGATTGTCACAACAAGATTTTTACACTACAGAATTATATTCTGAAACTCATATTAAGTATAATGACATAGGTAGAGTAAAAGATATAGGTAGGGAAGGACAACCAGCAAGATGGCAGCAGAGTAAGGAGCTCCTAGAGCCAGCTCCTTCTACAGGGCAGTTAGTAATCACCCAGAGCTATCTAAAGCACTTGTTTGGGGGCTCCAGGAGACCAGAAGTGAATCCTGCAACGTCCTTGAAAGAATGGAAGGAGGGGACTGCCCACCTGCAGTGAGGATTCATAAGTAGAACCCTCCACGCCCTGGAGGCTGGTGCCCATCCTCCACTGGAAGCACAAGCTGCCCGGGAGCTGTTCTGTGGCTGGAATTGGAAACTCCATTTCCCAAACACAGGGGAGGAAGAGACGGGTGGCCATTGATTTCAGCCACTGATTAGTAAATTTGGCTGGCTAAGGTATAACCCTAAGAACAGCTAAAGTTTGAACCTGTCCAAAGAGGCCAGTATCCACATTTTAACTCCACCCCTAGCATGAGGGGAAGCCATCCTGACTGAAAATCACAGTGATGGTAGAGACCATTTTTTTCACCCAGATTGGCCTGCAGCCCTGGCCTAGGCTTCAGCCCCACCTCTAGCAGGGAGGAAGCTGGTGGGTCCCACACCAGCCTATCCAGGTAACTGCAAGTACATTTGACTGGCACAGGCTGAATAGTTGGAAGTCTACCTAGGCAACTGTGGTCATCGTGAACCTGCACTGCATAGATTGCTGCCCATACCTGCAGCTCCATCCCCACCCCAGGGAGGGGAGAAAGGGGCGTGAAGCTTCATCAGTCTCTTTGGGCAACTACAGTCTAGGCCTGCATGAGATGGATTATTCCACACAGCTGTGGCTCTGTCCCTACCCCTGGCAAAGTAGAAAGTTGGGAGAAGCTTCATTGGTCCTTGGGGCAATGAGGGTAGCTTGAGCCTCCACAGCTTACAGCACCAACTACATCCTCAGCTCCTACCACACAACAAGCAAGGGAGAAGGGCAGGAAGCCCTAAACTAAAGAGAAAAACTGCACCCAGAATAAATACTCTAGTAAGCCAGATGCCAAGACACCAACAAAAATTACAATCCACACCAAGAAACAGGAAGATATGCCCCAGTTAAAGGAACAAGATAAGCCTCAAGATGACATAAAGGAGCTGGGACAACTAATCATAGATGTTCAAACAAATCTTCTTAATAAATTCAATGAGATGACTAAAGAAATTAAGGATATTAAGAAGACATTAAAAAAAAAAAAGACATTAGATGAGCACAAAGAAGAATTTGAATGCATACATAGAAAAATAGCAGATCTTATAGGAATGAAAGGTGCAATAAATGAAATTAAAATACACTGGAATCATGTAATAGATTTGAGGAGACAGAAGAAAGCTTTGGTGAGCTTGAAGAAATGGCTTCTGAAAGTGAACATACAAAAGAACAGATGAAGAAAAGATTGGAAAAACTTGAACAAGTTCTCAGCAAACTAAACGACAGCAAGAGATGTACAAACGTATGTGTCATGGGTGTCCCAGAAGGAGAAGAGAAGAGAAAAGGGGCAGGAGGAATATTTGAAGAAATTATGGTAGAAAATTTCCCAACCCTATTGAAGGACATAAATATCCATATCCAAGAAGCATGATGTACTCCCATGTGAAAAAAATCTGAATAGGGAAGCAGCTGTGGCTCAATCAGTAGGGCTCCCGTTTACCATATGGGAGGCCCCGGGTTCGGTTCCCGGGGCCTCCTGGTGAAGGCAGGCCCGCCCGCATGGCGTGGTTGGCTGACCCAGCGAGCACAAGCAGCAAGGGGGCGATGAATAAATAAATAAAATCTTTAAAAAAAAAAAAAAAAAAAAAAAAAATCTGAATAGACCAACTCCAAGATAAATACTAAACAGAATGTCAAATGCTAAAGACAGAATTCTGAGAGCAGCAAGATAAAAGCAATGCACAACATATAAGAGATACCCAATAAGATTATATGTTAATTTCTCACCAGAAACCATGGAAGCAAGAAGACAGTGGTATGATATATTTAAGATACTGCAAGAGAAAAACTTCCAACCAAGAATCTTACATCCGGCAAGATTGTCTTCCAAAAATGGGGTGAGTTTAGAATATTCACAGATGAACAGAAACTGAGAGAGTTTGTAACCAAGAGACCTGCTTTGCAGGAAATACTAAAGGG
The DNA here is from genome assembly GCA_026826555.1 of Tolypeutes matacus. Classification (NCBI taxonomy): domain Eukaryota; kingdom Metazoa; phylum Chordata; class Mammalia; order Cingulata; family Chlamyphoridae; genus Tolypeutes; species Tolypeutes matacus. The sequence continues at coordinate 5,745,697 of JAKSZT010054569.1, forward strand.
TGTGCTACAGTCTGAAAAGAAGACAGGAGAGAGAGGCCTGGAAGAGAATCTAGAAATGAAGATTATATCAATAAAAGTAACTAAAAGTGTCAAAAGAGTGGTGAAAATAAAATATGACAGATAAAAGCCAAATATTCAGGAATAAACTTAACCAATGATGTAAAGCACTTGTATTCTGAAAACTAGAACTCATTGTTAAAAGAAATAAAAAAAAGACCTAAATAATTGGAAGAACATTCCATGCTCACGGATTAGAAGACTAAATATCATTAAGATGTCAATTCTGCTCAAATTGATATACAGATTCAACACAATCCCGATAAAAATTCCACCAGCATTTTTTTTTTTTTTTAAAGATTCCATTTATTTATTCATTTATCCCCCCCCCCCTGCTGCCTGCGCTTGCTGGGCCAGCCAACCACGCCGTGCGGGCGGGCCTGCCTTCACCAGGAGGCCCCGGGAACCGAACCCGGGGCCTCCCATATGGTAAACGGGAGCCCCATTGATTGAGCCACAGCCGCTTCCCTCACCAGCATTTTTTAAATAAATGGAAAACATGATTCTCAAATTTATTTGGAAGGGTAAGGGGTCATGAATAGCCAGAAACATCTTAAAAAGGATAAGCAAAGTTGGAGGACTCTCATTTCTGGACTTTTAGTCATATTACCTAGCTACAGTGGTAAAAGTAGCATGGTACTGGCATAAAGACAGACACATAGACCAATGGAACTGAACTGATGGTTCAGAAACAGACCCTCACATCTATGATCAAGTGATTTTTTGACTAGCCTGTCAAACCTACCTTGCTCGAACAGAACACTTATTGTATATGTATGTTCATGTATAAGTGATATAAAATAATAATAATAATAATAGGGTGGGTTGGGGGAAATACTCTGGTTAGTAGTAATATTTTGAGGATGCTCTTTAATCATTAGTTTAAAATGTTTAACAACAATGCAAGGTATTGGTGGTAGGGTGAGGTATGAGAGCGCTGTATGATGTTATGTGTGTTTGTTTTGTAAGTTCACAACTATTACTATACACTTATTCTTTATGTATGTTCATGTATGAGCGATATACTTGAATAAATTTTTTTAAAAAGATATAGGTAGGGAAAAAGATATACTGTGCAAGCACTAATCAGAAGAAAGCTGGAGTGACTCTATTAATATCAGACAAAATAGTCTTCAAAACAAAGAAAATTACCAGGAACAAAAAGGACACTGCATTATAATAAAAGGGTCAATTTACCAAAAAGTCAACAATTGTAAGTGCGTAAACACCTAACAAAAGTGTTTCAAAATATATTAAGCAACAACTGATAAAACTGAAAGGAGAAATAGAAAATTCCACAGCTATAGTTGGAGACTTCAACTCTCCTCTCCAACTAGTAATTGATAGAACTAGTAGAAAGAAAATCAGTAAGAATATATAAAACCTGAAAAAAATCATCAATCAGTGAATCTTGTTGACATTTATAGAACAGTCTAGTCAACAACTGCAGAATACACATTATTTCAAGAGCACATGGGACAGTCACCAAGAGAAACCATATCCTTGATCATAAAACAAATCTTTACATGCTGGAAAGAATTGAAATCATGAGAAGTATGTTCTCTGACCACAAAAGAATTAAACTAGAAAATCAATAACAGAAAGAGCTCTTTAAACTCCCCCAAATTTGGGATTAAACAGCACATCTCTAACGATCCATGGGCCAAATAAGAAATCTCAAGCAGAATTAGAAAATATTTTGAAATGAATGAAAATTAAAACACAGCATATCAAAATCTAAGAGATACAGCTCAAGCAGTGCTTAGATGGAAATTCATAGTTTTAAATAGTTACATTTTAAAAAAAGAAAAGTCTCAAATCTAGGTTTCTCCATAAGAAGCTAGAAAAAGAAGAGTGACCCAAAACTAAAGTAGAAGAGACTAAATAAATAAATAAATAAATAAATAAATACAGAATAGAAAAACAATTGAGAGGATCAATGAAACCAAAAGTTGGTTCTTTGAAAGTATCAATATAATTGACAAGCATTTAGCCACATTAATAGAGAAAAAGAGAGAGGGGACACAATTAGCTAAAGAAGAAATAGAAAATCTCAGTAGACCCATAACAAGTAAAAAATTAAATCTGTAACCAAAAACCTCCGAACAAAAAAAAACTCCAAGACCAATCACTGCTGAAATCTACCAAGCACTTAAAGAAGAATTAAGGGACACAGATGTGGCTCAAGTGGTTGGGCATCCATCTACCACATGGGAGGACGCAGGTTCGATCCCGGGAACCTCCTGGGAAAAAAAAAAAAAAAAAAAAAGGTGAGCAGGTGAGCCGGGCCTGCGCGGTGAGCCAAGCCCATGCAGCAAACCATGCAGCAAGATGATGACACAACAAAAGAGAGACTCAAGGCAAGATGCGCCAGAAACCAGAAACTGAGGTGGCACAAGTGACAGGGTGCCTCTCTCCCACATCAGAGGTCCCTACGATCGAATCCCAGTGAAGCCTGGAGGAGAAAAATGAGAAGAGAGGACAAGAAACAGACACAGAAGATCACCCAGTGAATGGACACAGCAAGCGGGGAGGGGGGTGGGGGGGACTCATAGAACTGTACACCAGAAAGAAAAAATAAAGTCAAGTTAAAAAAACAAACAAAACAAAAGCAAACAAAAAAACACATTAACTTAAAAAAAAAGTAAATAAAGAAAAATTAACACCAATCCTTCTCAAATGCCAGCATTACCCTAATACCAAATACCAAATCCAGAAAAAGAGAGCACAAGAAAAGAAAATTACAGACCAATATCCCTTATGAATGTGGTTGCAGAAATCCTCAGCAAAATACCTGCAAACCAAATCCAGCAGTATATTCAAAGGAGTATACACCACATCTAAACGGGATTTATTCCAAGAATGCAAGTGTGGCTTAGCGTAAGTAAAGCAATCAACACACCATGGCTAACAGAATGAAGGGAAAAAATCCATATGGTCATGTCAATTGTTGCAGAAAAAGCATTTGACAAAAATTAACATACTTTCATGATAAAAACACTCTGAAACACAAGAATATAAAGGAAGTTTCTCAACACAATAAAAGGCATTTATGAAAAAACCAACAGCAAACATCATACTCAATGGTGAAAGACTGAAAGCTTTCCCCCCAAAATCAGAAAAACACAGGGATGCTCTCTGTCACCACTGTTATTCAGATTTGTACTGGAAGTTCTTGGCAAAGCAATTAGGCAAAAAAAAAAAAAAAAAAGAAGAAGAAGAAGAAGAAAAAGAAGGTATGGAAAGACATCCAAATTGGAAAGGAAGAAGTAAAACTATCTCTATTTGCAGATGACACTGATTATGATCTGCAGCTCTCTGACACCTATTTCTGTTTTTCCATTAGTTACCCCTTCTCCAACCTTAACACTCAGCGAGAAAATTGTGAAGTAGTATTCCTGGCTTTTTGTTAAAATTCCTCTTATTGTCATATATTCCATAGTCCTTGCATTTTATGGCATCAGGCAATTTTGAACAAATTCTTTCCATCTCAGAACTTTCCACCTCAGCCAAATATTATTAGCTATTAATGAAACTGTATTGCATCAAGGCTTCCAACTGGGTGAACACCTGTGCATTTTCCTTTCCTCTCTGCACACTGTGCCAAGACATGCCCTGCCACCAGCCAAGGCTTGGGAGCAACCAGCAGAAATACCGTGTTCCGGAATAGCTGTCATGATCTCTGTGTCCAAACCGTATTTGGGTACATGCCCCAAGTTCCAATGTCTGGCTTATATAGTAACGAATATGTAGCAAATGGTGGCCACTTTCTGTGATATGTAACGAAATCTGTTTACTCTCAGCCTTCACAATTCATGTGTAGATGTGCCATGCTTTAGGAAAACCAGAAACTAAATGTACATTACCCTCCCTGCCCCTAAATTAGCAGGCAGTGATTATTTGCATTTCTGTTTTACTCCTTATCCCAGCACTTTTTAAATTTTCTTCACAGCAATGTTCACAATCTCTCATTTCTTGCTCAGTTATGTGTTTATTATCTGTCTCCCCTAATAGAAAATAAGAAAAGACACTCTGTGGAGACAGGACAACGACTGCCTTGGTCACCGCTGAATCTCCGGGACCTAGCACAGTGTCTGACACAGGGCCTTAATGAGCATTCAATTAGTGAATGTATGAATGAGTGAATGGACTCACCCCAGAGTTCCTTTATGAATACAGCATTAAAAATGGGGCTTTATTTATTAAATTGCAATTATAGCACTTGTAAAGAACATATCGACAGACCCATGTAATGAGGCCGTTTCCCAACTTAATTTCTGACCTATAAACTTGCCTCCAGGTGAAAGTCCACGTTCCAAATTGTGGCCTTCTTGGCCCTTCACATTCTGACCCCGCCTCATTGTTGATATTCCTTCAAGAGGCCTTCCCAGAACAACCAAGTGGGCTTAAATGTCCCTCTTAGTGCTCTGTATCACCCTTTGCATATGCTTTATATTATATTGAAATTACCTATTAATCTGTTAATATTATAAATTCCTCGAGAGTAAGCACTGTATGTTACCCCTGTAATCTCCACATCTAGCACTATGTTTGGCATAGAGTAGATATGTCTGTTGAGTTGAAATGACCAACTGACCAAGATAAGTCCTCTTAAATTAGATTTTGAATTATCACCCTTATTGACCCTGTGTGATGGTTAGGCTAATGTGTCAACTCGGCCAGGTAATTGTGTCCAGGTGTTTGTTCCAGCAAGCACTGGGCTAATTATAATACAAGAACATTTATGGACTTCAATCACCAGTGAGTTTACTGCGTGGATGGCTGATTATATCTGCATCAATCAGGGAGATTACATCATCAATGGGTGGCACTTTTATCCAATCAGTTGAATGACTTAAAAGCGGAAGTGATTTCAACATTCAGAGAGAATTTCCCAGCTCATCGTTGGACAGGCAACTTCTCCCAGAGACTCATCAACGACCTTTCATCGGACTTTCATCAGAGCCCCTGGTTTGCAGCCTGCCTGCAGAACCTGGACTAGTGCATCCCCACGGTCCCGTGAGAGACTCTTTTAAAATCTCGTATTATTGACAGATATCTCCTGCTGATTGTTTCCCGAGAGAACCCTGACTAACATACCCTGTCTCTCATCTGTATCTCCAAACATGGAATTCCCTGATGAGCTCCAGTTCCAGATCTCTGTCTGCCTGCTTGGTCATTCCACCTCCAACTCAGTTTTTTTCTAAATTGAACTATTCTTTCTCCATCAAATGTTATTCCTCCCTTGATTTTGGTTATTTTATCTGAGAAGTTTTCCCTACCCCTTGCAGATACAACCACTTGTAAAATTCTTATATAATTTACATTCAAGGAATATATTTTGAGTGCTGCTATGTACCAGGCACTGAAGTAAGCACAAGAGATAAAATAGGAAGAAAAAAACAAAAACAACAGATATTGTTTCTGTCCTTAAGGATCTTACAATCCAGAAGAGGAGACAGTGTTAATCAAATAATCACAAAAATAAATGTAAAACTGAAGTGCTGACAAGAGTTATGAAGGAAAGAAGAATTTGACCGAGTGGGAAAAGTGGAAAGGGCTCCCTGAGAAGTAACGTTTGAGCAGCCACCCAAAGGCTGAGCAAGGCGAAACCAGGACAGCATGTGCAAGGACCCGTGCCAGGAGGGAGTGTAGCAGTTTCATGGGACTGAAAAAAAAGTCCACGGGAATGGATTAGTTCAAGAAAAAAAAGAAAGGAAAAGGCAGGATTGAAGAAACTGAAGCGAACACAGTATAAAATGAAGATAGACAAGAAGAGGGGAAGACAAATATAAACAAATCGATATGAGAAACAAGGAAGGGGCAGGGATAGAAAGAAATGAGGGTGGAGAGAGAATGCTATTATATATAATTTGGACAAGGAAAGCTTTTCCACTGAGGTGGCATTTGAGCAGAGACTTAAATGAGGTGAAAGAACGAGTCATGTGAGAATCTGGGAGACGTACAAGAGAAATGATGTTTATGTGGGAATGTCTTAATCTTTCCCTCATTTGTGAAAGAGGTTTTTACTGGACATAAAATTCTTGGTTGGCAATTGTTTTCTTTCTTTTTTTTTTTTTTTTTTTTTTAAAGATTTTATTTATTTATTCATTTATCCCCCCCTTGCTGCTTGTGCTCGCTGGGTCAGCCAACCACACCGTGCGGGCGGGCCTGCCTTCACCAGGAGGCCCCGGGAACCGAACCCAGGGCCTCCCATATGGTAAACGGGAGCCCTACTGATTGAGCCACAGCTGCTTCCCTGTTTTCTTTCTTTAGCACCTTAAATATTTCATCACACTGCCTTCTTGCCTTCGTGGTTTCTGATGTGAACTTGGCATATAATCTTATTGAGGCTCCCTTATATATGATGCGTTCCTTCTCTCTGCAGCATTCAGAATTCTCTCTTTGCCTTTGGCATTCAACAGTTTGAATATATGTCTGGGCATGGGTCTCTTTGAGTTTATCCTATTTGGGATTCACTGGGCTCTTGAATGTGTATATTCATATCTCTCACTGAATTTGGGGAATTTTCTGCTATTATTTCTTTGAATATTCCTTCTGCCCCTTTCTCTCTTTCTTCTCACTTTGTGACTCCTGTCATGTATTATTGGTACACTTGATGGTGTCCCATAGGTCTCTTAGGCTATTTTCACTGTTTTGAATTCTTTTTTCTTTCTGCTCCTCAGCCTGAATCATTTCAATTGTCTTGTCTTCAAGAATTCTGATTTTTTTTTCCTGCTAACTCTAGTCTGCTGTTGAAACTCTCTAGGGAATTTGTCATTTCAGTTATTGTGGTCCTCGTCTATAGTAATTCTGTTCGGTTCCTTTTTAAAATTTCTATCTCTTTATTGAGATTCTCATATTGCTCATTCATTGTTTTCCTCATACCCTTTAGTTCCTTCTCCATGTTTTCCTTTATCTCTTTGAGCATACTGAGGATTGTTTTCTTAAAGTCTTTGTCTGGTAAGTCCAAAGTCTGGTCCTCTTCATTGATGATTTCTCTATTCTTATAATGTCCCTTTGGATGGCCATCATTTCCTGTTTCTTTACTTGTCTTATAATCTTCTGTTGCACACTACACTTTTTTTTTTTTTAGGAACTGGGGGCCAGGGATTGAATCCAGGACCTCGTATGTGGGAAGCCAGCACTTGACACTGCTCCACATCGCTTCCCTGAGTTGGTTTTTTTGTTTGTTTTGCTTGTTGTTCATTTTTGTTTTTTCAGGAGGCACTGGGAACTGAACCCGAGACCTCCCATGTGGGAGGCGGGAGCTCAACTGCTTGAGCCACATCCGCTCCCCATTCTACACATTTTCATATTTTAATGTGTTAACTCTGGGGAAGCAGATGTGGCTCAAGCAATTGAGCTCCCGCCTACCACACGGGAAGTCCCAGGTTCGGTTCCCGGTGCCTACTGGAGAAGACAAGCAGGACAGCAAGCTGGCACAATGGGCTGATGTGACAGGCTGGCTCAACGGGCTGGCGTGGCAAGCTGATGCAACAAGGTGACGCCACAAGGAGACACAAAGAGGAGACACAATGAGAGACACAACAAAGCAGGGAGCGGAGGTGGCTCAAGAGATTGAGCACCTCTCTCCCACGTGGAAGGTCCCGGGTTTGGTTCCTGGTGCCTCCTAAAGAGAAGACGAGCGGACAGAGAGCACACAGCAAATGGACACAGAGAGTAGACAGCAAGTGCGAACAATGGAGGGGGGCGGAATACATAAATAAAATGAAATCTTTAAATATATATATATATATATATATATATAAATGAGTTAACTCTGGAATTTAGTCCCTGAGGTGTCCATTCCTTAAGTTTGTCTCCACCTATTGATATGACAGAGATTTCCAGGTGCTAACAAAAGCAGCAACAACCAAAAAAAGCAAAAAGCATCTTTTACGGTCTTTGGCAATTGGTTTTTGGCTTTGTGTTGCGTGGTCCTTTCCTTGAGATCTTAGTTCTCCTACTAAGGAGATCAGCCTGAGGCAAAAGTACTATGTTCTATCTCGTCTTTTCTGAGTATATGTCTTGTCCTTAGTTCTAGTAATAGTTTTATATACCTTAGATGCTTCATTTCAGTTTTTTTTTTTTTTTTTACTTTTTAAAAAATTTATTGAAGTATATCACTCATACATGAACATACATAAAGAATAAGTGTATAGTAATAGTTGTGAACTTACAAAACAAACACACATAACATCATACAGGGCTCTCATACCTCACCCTACCACCAATACCTTGCATTGTTGTGAAATATTTTTAACTAATGATTAAAGAGCATCCTCAAAATATTCCTACTAAGCAAAGTATTTTCCCCCAACCCACTCTATTATGATGATGATTATTATTTTATATCACTTATACATGAACATACATAAACAATAAGTGTAGAGTAAAAGTTGTGAACTTACCAAGAAAACATGCATAACACCATCCAGGGGCCCCATACATCAACCCTCCACCAACACCTTGCATTGTTGTGAGACATTTGTTACAAATTATGAAAGACTATTGTCAAAATCTTACTACTAATTAGAGTCCTCATCTTACATTTGGTGTAAATTTCCCCTAACCCACCCTAATATTATTTTTTAAATATATTTTTATGACAGAAGTTGTAAACTTACAAAACAATCATGCACGTGTGCATAATTCCTCAACAACACCCCTCTATCAATACACCACACTCTGGTGGAATATTTGTTACAGATTATGAGATAATATCATTCGATTATTACCAGGTCCACAGCGTACATTTGGCACACTTTTTCCATACTCCTCCATTATCAACACAGTACATCTTTGGCATAGATGCAAGAACATTACATTATCACTGTTAACCACACTCCATAGGTCACTCCAGTTGTATTTTTCCCACGTTTCTCCACATTCCCACCACCCTGCAATACTGATGTACATCTGCTCTAGCTCACAAAGGACACTCTTGCATCTGTACCATCAACCACGATTCTCATCCACCTCTGGGTTTACTGTGCTATTCAGTCCCTAGATTATTCTCTAGCTTTCTGTCAAGTGGCATTTACATCCTTAGACTACCATTTTCAGCCACATCCCCATTTATAAACCAACTTTTGCTCACTATAATGTGTTACCATCAACTCTGTATAGTTCCACACTTTTACAGCAAAGCTAATTAAAACTTCTACATACATTAAATATCAGTAGTCCATCTCAATCCTCCTCTTAATCTCCTTTAAGAATCTACCACCTACCACGAGGTCTTGAAGATATTTTCCTACATTTTTTTTTAGAAGCTTTATGATTCTTGCTTTTATATTTAGGTATTTGATTCATTTTGAGTTAATTTTTGTATAGGGTGTGAGATAGGGGTCCTCTTTCCTTCTTTTGCTATGGATATCCAATTTTCTCAGCAACATTTGTTGAATGGACTGTTCTGCCTGAGCTGGGTGGGTTTGACAGGCAGGTCAAAAATCACTTGACCATAGATGTGAGGGTCTGGTTTTTAACCATCAATTCAGTTCCATTGGTCTATGTGTCTGTCTTTATGCCAGTACCATGCTGTTTTTATCACTGTAGGTAGGTATTGCGACTTAGTCTGGAAATGAGAGTCTTCCAACTTCGCTTTTCCTTTTTAAGATGTTTCTGGCTATTCAGGACCCCGTACCCTTACAAATAAATTTGATAATCATGTTTTTCATTTATTTAAAAAATGCTGGTGGAATTTTTATCGGGATTGTGTTGAATTTGTATATCAATTTGAGTAGAATTGACATCTTAATGATATTTAGTCTTCCAATCCGTGAGCATGGAATGTTCTTCCAATTATTTAGGTCTTTTTTTAAATTTCTTTTACCAATGAGTTCTAGTTTTCAGAATACAAGTGCTTTACATCATTGGTTAAGTTTATTCCTGAATATTTGGCTTTTATCGGTCATATTTTATTTTCACCACTCTTTTGATACTTTTAGATACTTTTATTGATATAATCTTCATCTCTATACTCTCTTCCAGGCCTCTCTCTCCTGTATTTTCTTTTCAGGCTGTAGCACACTCTTTAGTATTTCCTGCAAAGCAGGTCTCTTGGTTACAAACTCTCTCAGTTTCTGTTTATCTGTGAATATTCTAAACTTGCCCTCATTTTTGAAAGACAATCTTGCCGGATATAAAATTCTTGGCTGGAAGTTTTTCTCTTGCAGCATCTTAAATATATCATACCACTGTCTTCTTGCCTCCATGGTTTCTGGTGAGAAATCAGCACTTAATTTTATTGGGTATCTCTTATATGTGATGCATAGCTTTTCTCTTGCTGCTCTCAGAATTCTCTCTTTGTCTTTGGCATTTGACATTCTGATTAGTATGTGTCTCGGAGTTGGTCTATTAGGATTTTTTCAGATGAGAGTACGTCGTGCTTCTTGGATATGGATATCTATTCCTTCAATAAGGTTGGGAAATTTTCTACCATTATTTCTTCAAATATTCCTTCTGTCCCTTTTCCCTTCTCTTCTCCTTCTGGGACACCCATGACACATATGTTTGCACACCTCTTGCTGTCCTTTAGTTCCCTGAGACCTTGTTCAAGTTTTTCCAATATTTTCTTCATCTGTTCTTTTGTATGTTCACTTTCAGAGGCCATTTCTTCAAGCTCACCAATTCTTTCTTCTGCCTCCTCAAATCTGCTATTAAAAGATTCCAGTGTATTTTTTATTTCATTTATTATACCTTTCGTTCCAATAAGATCTGCTATTTTTCTATGTATGCTTTCAAATTCTTCTTTGTGCTCATCCAATGTCTTCTTAATATCCTTAATCTCTTTAGCCATCTCATTGAATTTATTAAGGAGATTTGTTTGAACATCTATGATTAGTTGTCTCAACTCCTTTATGTCATCTGGAGGCTGGCTTATCTTGTTCCTTTAACTGGGCCATATCTTCCTGTATCTTGGTGTGGATTGTAATTTTTTGTTGGTGTCTGGCTTACTAGAGTATTCATTCTGGGTGCAGTTTTTCTCTTTAGTTTAGGGCTTCCTGCCCTTCTCCCTTGCTTGTTGTGTAGTAGGAGCCAAGGATGTAGTTGGTGCTATAAGCTGTGGAGGCTCAAGCTACCCTCATTGCCCCAAGTACAATGTAGCTTCTCTCAATTTTCTCCTTTGCCAGGGGTAGGGACAGAGCCACAGCTGTGTGGAATAATCCCACTCATGCAGGCCTAGACTGTAGTTACCCAGAGAGACTGATGAAGCTTCACGCCCCTTTCTCCCCTGCCTGGGGTGGTGATGGAGCTGCAGGTGTGGGCAGCAATCTATGCAGTGCAGGTCCATGATGACCACAGTTGCCCTAGTACACTTCCAATTATTCAGTCCGTTCCGGCTAAATATACCTGCAGTTACCTGGATAGGCTGGTGCAGGGCCCGTCAGCTTCCTTCTTGCTAGAGGTGGGGCTGAAGCCCAGGCTAGGGCTGCAGGCCAATCTGGGTGAAAGAAACCGGTCTCTACTGTCACTGTGATTTTCAGTCATCCCGGCTTCCCCTCATGCTGGGGGTGAGTCAAAATGGCAGCTACTGGCCTCCTTCTGACTTAGACAGGTTCAAACTTTAGCTGTTTTTAGGGTTATTCTTTTTTTTTTTTTTTTTTCATTTGATAAAGGAGAAAAGCATGCTATTTGTAAATTGATGTTTAGTAATTAGTGAGAAATTGAAATACTAGAAACATAAGCCTAATCCTAGATAGTCTTATGAAAATATTTCCCATCTTTTGAGCATATATTCACAATATTTTTCAAGATATTTTAAGTTATTTTTTCCTCTTTTTCAGAGCTGCTTCTTTTTGGGGCTACTTTTTTTTTTAACAAATGAAATTCACAAGGGTCTAGATGTTTTTGATAAAGTTGTTTTTTTTTGTTTTTTTTTTTTTTTGATAAGGCTTCTTATAATGGGGTGGATATTCTGCTGTAGTCTTCCAAGAAAGGCCCTTTTTATTTTTGAGTCACTTAAAATGTCACATGGTCTTTGAACTTTGGGGTCTGTTTTGCATATGAGTGCTGATACAGATTTAAACTTAAGTAGATCGATGGCATGTACCCCATGAATGCTGACTCTGGAAGGAGTAACCTTTCCTATAGGAATAGTTTCAGTTCTGGACTGAAAAGCTAGAGATGAAACTTAATTTTTGTTCTTTTTTATATAAATCAGTAAAACTTGCAGCCAGTGTGCCGAGTTTCCTTGTTGACCTCAGCAAATGAACTGAGCTGATAGTGTTAATTCAAATTCAAGGAATTACCTGAGTCTTGGTTTGTGTAGATTTGCAATCTACATGCAATATTAAAATAGCTTTTGCAGTTTTACCGTGTGTGTATAGGTTACCTGCTCCCCTTCCCCCATAGCACATCCATTAGTTATTTTTTTTTTTTTTTTTTTTAAAGATTTTATTTATTTATTCATTTATCCCCCCCTTGCTGCTTGTGCTCGCTGGGTCAGCCAACCACGCCATGCAGGCGGGCCCGCCCCCACCAAGAGGCCCCGGGAACCGAACCCGGGGCCTCCCATATGGTAAACGGGAGCCCTACTGATTGAGCCACAGCCGCTTCCCGCATCCATTAGTTATTGAACTTTGTAAGCTGGCATTAAAACATTACAACAATGTTTTTTTGCACCAATTTTTAAAACTTTTACAGTGCAATACGTGTTATTTTTCTGAAGCAAACCAAAGGTAAATTTCTCATGGTTCTTGCTGTCGGCTATAGCAACATTTGAGGGAGAATCTTTTATACATTTGTAATAAATGAAAAACAAACCTGCTTGCAAATCCTTTTTTTTTTTTTTTTTAATCTTAAAAACCATGTACCAAGTTTTTGGTTCAAATTGTGTAGCATAAGTTAAACTTTAAATTGCATTCTATTAACCTATATGAGTGTATTTCTGTAAGCATAGTTATGTTGAAATAAACTTTTAAAAATAAAAAAAAATAAAAAAAAGATTTTATTTATTTATTCATTTATCCCCCCCTTGCTGCTTGTGCTCGCTGGGTCAGCTAACCACGCCGTGCGGGCGGGTTTGCCTTCACCAGGAGGCCCCGGGAACCGAACCCGGGGCCTCCCATATGGTAAACGGGAGCCCTACTGATTGAGCCACAGCCACTTCCCTAGGGTTATTCTTTAGCCAGCCGAATTTACTAATCAGTAGCTGAACTCGGTAGCCAACTGTCTCTTCCTCCCCTGTTTTTGGGAAATGCTGCTTCCAATTCCTGCCACAAAATAGCTCCTGGGGTGGCTTGCACCTCCAAAGTAGGATGATCACCAGCCTCCGTGGCATGGCCTGTATTTTCCTGGAGAGGCTGGCACTGGTCCCCTCAGCTTCCTCCCTGCCAGAGGTGGGCCTGGGGCTTAGGCTAGAGCGGCAACCTGATCTAGATGGAAAAAAACGGGTCCCTGCCAGCACTGTGATTTTCAGTCAGCCCTGCTTCCCTTTGTGTCAGGTGTGGAGTTAAGATGGCAGCCACCAGCCTCTTTCTGACTTGGAGAGGTTCAAACTTTAGCTGTTCTTAGGATTATACTTTAGTTTGCCGAATTTAGTAATCAGTAGCTGAAGTTGGGAAGTGGAGCTTCCAATTCCAGCCGTGGAACAGCTCCTGAGGCGGGTTGTGCCTCCAGTGGAGGATGGGCACTGGCCTCCAGGGCATGGAAGGCTCTACTTAGGAATCTTCTCTGCAGATGGGCAGTGTCCTCCTTCGTTTCTTTAAAGGATGTTGCAGGATGCACTTCTGGTCTCCTGGAGCCCCCAAACAAGTGCTCTAGATAGCTCTGGGTGATCACCAACTGCCCTTGGAGCTCTTTGCCACCATCTTGCTGGTTGTTCATTTCAGTTTTAATTGAACTAGGAATATGTTGCTCTCCTCTTTATTATTTCTACTTCTAGCCATGAACTCAAAGTGGTTAAGATGAGTTAGGTATCAAAGAGGGAAAATTGTATTTTTGAGGTAGAATCCTTAGGGTTCCCTCCATCCCCAGCCCCATCAATTTTCTACTGTTCTCACAGAGTCACTTGATCCTTCAGTGTTAACTCTTCCAGTTGGAGAGTCTTCTCTCCACCCAACACTGTCCTTGCCTCTTCTAACCACCAGGGCTGCAATTGCTTCATCTCCACTCAGCACTGAACTGGCCACCACTCCTGAATGGGTCTCAATTCTACACCTCTCTTCTGCAGTTCCTGGTCCCCAAGATGGCCGGATGAGCATTGCCCAGGACCACCTCATGCTTTGCCTGATTGCATTTGGTGGCTGTAGAGGATGCTGTTGATGCCCTGTTTTTCATCGACCCACCTGAGACCACCCGCAGGTGACAGTTTCCAACATGCTGATAGCCTCCCACCTCAAGCACCTGTGTCTCTTCTCTTTCACATCTCTCTCGTTCTCAAACCTAATTCTTCACCATTTTGTGTTTTCTGAAATTAGTTATTTTCAGGAAGCCTTTGACCCCTGCATCTATTTGCTCTGTGTGTTTCTTGCTCCTTCAACAGCAATTCTGGGAAAGGGGGATTTGAGAGGGTGATAGAAGTGGAGATATATTTGGGATAGATTTCTACATTGGGTACTGTGTGTGTATTTAAATTGGGTCTTTTTTTAAAAATTGTTATTAAAAATTGCATGCCTATGGTTAAAAAACAAAAATCAAACAGCACACAGACCCCCCCAGAACTCTAGTCCCTTTTCCAGAGTCAACAACTATTGCAGAAATACTCTAGGCTTATACAAGCACAGGTATCTATTATAGATCACTTTTTAAAAATGTAAATGGGAGCATAATATACATAATACACACTTTAAAGTTCAGCGCATATATTGGAGATCACTCCAAAAGAGAGCTACTTCACTTTTTCCCCCTCAACTTTATGGTGTTCTGTTGTTTGGAAATCCCATAATTTATTTATACCTTTTAAATGGGCATTTTGATTGTTTTAACTATTGGTTACTGCAGACAATTCTGCCTGAGCATCTTCATACACATATTTTTGCACATATATACAATTACACTTTTTAAAAAGATTTTATTTATTTATTTCTCCCCACCTCCTCATTGTTTTTATTTGCTGTGTTTGTTGTGTGCTGGTCTTCTTTTTAGGAGGCCCCAGGAACTGAACCTGGGACCTCCCATCTGGGAGGCAGGCGCCTAATTGCTTGAGCCAGTTCTGCTCCCTGCTTTGTTGTACATCTCATTATGTTTTCCTCCTCATGTCTCTTGTTGAATCATCGTGTTGTGTCAGCTTGCCATGCCAGCCTGTCGCACCAGCCCGTCGCGTCAGCTCATTGTGCCAGCTCATTGTGTCAGCTCGTCTTCTTTAGGAGGCACTGGGAGCTGAACCCAGGACCTCCCATGTGGTAGGCAGGAGTTCAATCACTTGAGCCACATCCACTTCCCTACAATTACATTTTTGTCAACACTAAATTTAATCAATATTTTGCCTTTTGGCAATTGGTAAGTTATATTTGAGAAATAGTATCTTGTTATTTCAATTTGCAATTCTTATGTGTAAAGTTGAATATTTTGTATGTTAATCAACTATTCGCATTTCTTTTTTATCTAACTGCCTGTTCCTCTCTTCTGTCCATCTTGTATCTTACTGATGAGTAAAACAGAAAATTCTTATGTTAAGAAAATTAGCCCTGTGTTTGATCATGGTGTTACAAATATGTTCTTTTGCCTTTTGCCCTAATACATTATTTTCATGTCAAATTAAAAAAAAAAAAAATTAGACAGTCAAATTTATTTCCTTTCTGGCTTCTAGGTTTTGTGTCTTGTTTGTAATACCTTCCTCACTTGAAAATTATTTTGTGAAATTATATGGTAATTTCTGCTAGCAGTCTTCAGATTCTTTTTTACATTTAAGACTAATCTATCTGAAAACTATTTTAGGGTAGCAGTCAGCTCTAATTTTTTTTTCTTTTCTAACCTTGGCTCTTTGATCAATGACCCAGCTTCCTGGGGGTGGGGGTGGGGGTGGGGGAATGCCAGAACAATCCAGATGTTCCCTATCCTTTGGTAAAAGGCTGAATCAGGCTTACTGGCACATTGCCAGTTGTGACCCAGGGACCCCACCCCATCCACTCCTGTTCTCCGAGTCCTTGGTCTAGACCCCAAGGGGAGCCTGGTCAGACCACTGTTACCTTGGGCCTGGGGGTTCCAGGTGGCTCCACAGTGGCCTGGAGGCCCATTTGACTCAGAGTCACAGGCTGTAGCACTTCCTCTGTAGATTTAGCCCTGGTTCCCTTCCACTCTTCCCTCCCTCCCGTCTGTCAGCTCTCCTCCCAGAAAATTTGCATCCTGCAGCAGCGGGAGGGCTCCCTGGGACTGCTCCACTGAGCCATGGTCTGCACAGCTGCCCCCCTGCTGCTCCTGGCCATGACTCTCCCCCTGCTGGGGTCACCAGCTATCCAACCTGTAAGTGAGACTGGGGTGAGAGGGCCAGGTAAGGTCTGCGAGGGCCTTTGGTGTGAGAGAAGGCAAGGTGGGTGGGGGTGGGGGGCGGAAAGAGTAGGTGGATGGGGAAAGGGCTGAAGGGAGGCAAAGTCATGTGGAAGGAAAGAGGCTGGTTTTTATAGGGTATCTCGAGATCAATCTTACTGTCCTGGGTGGGGGGCATAGCTTCTGTTTCTTTATTTGAGTCCTTGTGAGCTGTGATGATGCTGGCAAACACTCTGCAGGGTCACGCCTGCAATTTAGAAATGAAAGAAAAAAGAAAAGAAAAGCTTTTCAGATCTGGGATCCATTGGCCTAGAGGACAGGGAGTCTAAGGAAAGGCAGCAGGAGGTTAGTGCTTTCTGATTTCTCTCTTCTCCCACGGGCTCTCTCTCTCTAGCTCTAGCTCTACCCTTGCCTCTACCACCCCTATCTCCATCTCTCTATATCCACTTCCATATATATGGCAGATGGATATCCACACGCACCGAGGATGGAGTAGGTGAGGAAATAATTTATAGGAACCAGAGACTAAGGGAAGAGGCTGCCTTTCTCTCTCTCCCTTGTGGCAAATCCTGTAGAGGGAATAGAAGTCTCCAAGCCTCTGGGCCTCAGCCAGCTCTGCCCCAGCCTCCCCTCCCGCTGGCACTCTAGACCCAACCATTTCAATTAGCCTAGAGGCCCAGGGACAGGCAAGTTCAGGAAGGAATTAAGCAAAGCATGTTGACCCTCCAGGGTGTGCCTGGTTCCTGGTCTCAGGTGGGGTCCCTGGGGCCTCCTCCCTGCAGCCTTCTACCAGAAGCCTGCTTGCTCCTGAGGCACACGTGTGAATCCCAGTGAAAAGAGGAGTTTCAAGGAGACCAAGTCAGACCAGACAAGCCAAGCGCCCCTGAGAGAAATGGGGGTCAGCCTCCCCTCTAAGGCCTTTCCTCTGTGCTCTGTTCCAGGGACAGAGTCAGGCTGGGGGTGAGTCTGGGCAGCAACAGGACGGAGAGAATGGAGCAGCTGGTGAGTGGGTGGACGGAGGAGGGAGAAAGGAAGGACTGAGCTGTGGGGGTAGACAAAGAGGACCGGATCCCACGTCAGTCCGGCCAGTCCTTTGGCTGTGAGGCCTTGAGAAAATCGTTTGTCTTTGTGAGCATCATCTGTAATGTGGGAGGTGTTTGGACGATGACATGAAACCATGTGTCTGGAGGCACCATGGCAAGGTGGGAAGGTGTGGCCTTCCTGAGTCCTGTCTGTGCACCTGGAAAGGCTATGGGAGGTGGGGGCCGTTCTCTGTTGCTGGGAGGGCCCAGATAGTTGGGGGAGGCAAGCAGGAGGCTGGCAGGGGCCTCGCTGCTTCTCCCCCCGCAGCTGCCCGTCTGCTCCTACAGAATCAGTTCTGGTCGCAGTCTATGTACATCTGGACTTTTCAAACAAGAACTGGCCACCGGCACTCTCTGGAACCCTGGCTCTCCCCGCTGCCTCTGCTTCCTCTTCCCCAAGAGCTCTCATGGGCCTCAACCTCACGACAGGTAGGGAGGACCGTCTATTGACCCCTGCCTCTCAGTGTCACTGCTGCTTGGGAAGGGGTGAATGGAGTGAGTGGAGCACAGTCTTCCCAGCCCTCCTGCAGCCAGCTTGCCAGAGCCTGTGAGAGTCCACTGTAATTTCTCTCTGGCCCAGCTCCTTCTTCACCTCCCTACCTGACAGAGCCCCAAGGGGCAGACTTCTCCACCTTCCCCCATGTCTTTGCCCAGTGTGACCTTGGCTGCTTTGAGCCCTGGCTGAGGATGCAGTCCCTGATGGGTGTACTTGCCTGAGGTGCCTGTGACTTGGGAATCGCTGCAGATACCCAGCCCTAGAGCCTCTCAGGCATCTGGCAGTCATTGGCTGTACCTACCTGGCTTTCTCAGACAATCTACCCATTTCTTATTCCCCTCCCTTCTACCACAGAGTGTAACCTCAACCAAGATGGGGATTTCTACTGTGGCTGCCTCTCTGGGTACCAGTGGAATGTCAGCATCTGCTCCTATCACTCTCCGTGCCAACCCACCCCAGACCACCAGCCTTGTAGCTGTCTTGTCTTCAGCCATCCTGGGCCTGGGTACTGCCAGTTGCTGCCACCTGGTGAGGAGGGTTGGAATTTGGAAATCAATGGCCCTAAGTGAAGGAAGTCCTCTCTGTTGTTTTTCCTCTCTGAATGCTATATTTCTGCCAGCTGGCTCAAGCCCAGCTGCTCCTGCGGGTGGAAGAAAACTCCCACCATCATAGCAGATCATAGCACCTGAGTAGTGAGACTAATGGACAACAGGATCCAGAGACACTGGACAAGGGGAGAAAGTGCTAGAGTGACCTTGCTCTTGACCTTAGGAGGCCAGGAGGAGGTTCCAGCAGCCCCAAGCTACCTGGGAGAGGGAAAGACAGAGGTCAGAAGGGTTCCCTTTTTTCATTCCCAATAACAGATAAAGTCTTCCCCATCCAGGGACCAAAACATATAGGTGGGGAGGGAGTGTGGAGAAAGGGGGAGGAGTGAGTGCTTAGCTGCATCAAGGCCATGAGTTCCTTCAGGGGCCCCCTGTCTCCTGCCTCCCTGCAGCCCCTGGGACCCTGAGCCTGAATTCCGGGCTGCAGCTCCCCGGCAGCACCTTGAACCTAACTCTCCATGTGAGCCATGAGGTCACCCACCTGCACTGGTTCCTGAGGCGCACAGGGAGCCCCAGACCCATCCTTCTGTGGCCGGGGACACAGGTGTCCCTCTCCTCTAGCCAGGGCCAGGCTGCCCTCAGCATCATCAACATGTCCCAGTCTTGGGCAGGTAGCCGGCCTGTCCTCTCCTCTCTTCTCCTTCCCCTTCCTTCTCTGCTCCCCTTCACCTCTTCCTCCCACTCCTCCCTCCCTTCTCCTTCCTTCCTTCTCTTTTCTACCTTTCCCTTTTCAACTTTGCATTTATGCACCCTGGGAAACAAAAGCTAAGAGAGCCATTGATGTGAAAAATTATAAAATGGAGAATGCTGGAAATAGGTTTTCAATTTCAGATCCATGTTTTTCTTCAAGATGGGAAAATGGCAGGGGGCAGCACAGAAGGAAGGGAGGGTCACTTTAGAATTCATGACTGCAGGCTACTAAAGAAAAGAGTCAAGAGCCTCGTCTGCAGGCCTCTTCTTCTATTTTGGGGTCAGGGAATGTCCTCTGAAAGGGCTGTCCTGGGCTTCTGGCTGGGGTTAAGCATTGGGGAAATGCAGAGAAGGGGAATACAAAGGCTGTCCTAGACTGTGGCCTGGGGGGTGATGTAGATTCTGTGCGGGGTGGGGGCCAGAGGAGCTGGGCGGTGCAGAGGGTGTGTATCTGCAGGTGAGTACAGGTGCTGCTTTGAGGCCCAGGGCTTCAGGTGGGAGCTGCACCAGGAGGTGAGGGTGCCCTTGCAGGAGACAGACGTGACTCGGCTTCCAGACCAGCTCTCCATCTCCTGCGCCACCTCCCCTGGCTTCCAGCTGAGCTGCTGCCTCCCGAGCACCCACCTGGCCTACACTGCTTCCTGGAGCCCCGAGGAGGGCAGCCACGGTAGGAAAAGTGGCCCTGCTGGCAGTGGCCAGGGGAAAGGGGGCAGCCAGTCTCCTGTAGGCAGCTGGGTCGACGGTTCTACTTATGTGAAAATAACCACATGTGTAAAGATAACATTTCGCAAAATGCTTTCACTTACAATGCTTTTAACTCTCACAATAAATTCTGTGAAGTTAGTTTGATGACAGTCCCGTTGTATGAGGGAACCGTGGCTTTGTATCCTAGAGCTAGTTGGAGACACCCAGGATTCAGCTCCAGGTTCCCTTCATTCAAAATCCATGCCACGTTCTGCGCGCGAACCGCTCGGCTCTTCTCCTCCGCTGCATGCCCTAACGAAATTGCTGGAAAGAGGGCAACAGTGTCTCCGGGGCTGCTGGCTTCTAGCTCTGCCCACATCTCGTGACAGTCCTCTTCTCTCATCTCCCCCTCAGCCTCCGTATTCAATGCATCCGGGGCCCGGTGCCTCGTGCTGGCCACTCAGAGCTGCCCCCCAGTGGACACCACCTACACCTGCGAGCTGCAGAGCCCAGGACAGGCCCCGCTCAGGGTCCCCGTCTCCATCACCATCATCCAGGGTAGGTGGGGCTCTGGGGTCCAGCTACCCCACCCCCCACCCCCCACAGACTCTCCTCCTTGGGAGGTCCCTGTCCTGGGCTACGTGGCCGGGCTCTGGAGTCTGCCGGGGCTTCTGCCTGAGGAAAGGTTCAGGGCAGATGCCATTGCCGAGCGCTCCCTGACTGTCCTTCTGCAGATGGAGACACCACCTGCCCCTCGGACCACTCGGCTGTTAAGTGGAATGTTACCAAGGCCGGCCATGTGGCCCAGGCCCCGTGTCCTGTGGACAGAATGGGAGTGGTGACGAGGGCCTGCGGGCCCGATGGGGTCTGGGGGCCCACCCGCAGCACCTGCACAGACTCGGGGCTCCTGGCTGGGCTTCAGAGAACCCAGGTAAAGTTTCAGTCTCGTGGCCCACAGGCCTCACCCTTTGTCATCAAGACCTGCAGGCTTCCCACTGTTAGGACCCTTTCACCCAGAGTCCCAGCCAGAAGGATATTCTGCTTCTCTGAACTGGAGAACTAGTGGAGCCAGGAAGTAGGTGTGGGGTTTGGGGAGGCTTAAAGACGTCAGCGTTCTCCATGGAGGCTTAGACCCCCAGGAGGCTCATGCTTCAATCCCACCAAGTGTCCTTGCCATGAAAATTGGTGTTTGTTTCTTCTCCACGGCTCACGCCCCTCTCTGCTTCCTACTCCCCTAGAAAGAGGTGTGGGGTATCGGGATGGGGTGAGGGAAGGAACTGGAGGCAGGCCAAGGAGGTGGCCCCTCCCTTGGGAGGACTCTGCTGCCATCCCACCTTCCTCCTGTTGTGTGTGGCAGCTGCTGCGGGCAGGCCAGGGCTGGCCTGCTGAGGAGGTGCCCCAGATCCTGGCAGAGCTGCCAGGGCAGGTAGTGATGGTGAGCTCAGCCTCTGACTTGCTGGCCCTGCTGGACACCATGAGGTTCCTGGCTGAGGTGGTGACAGAGGCCAGAATGCAGCTTGACCGCAATGCCCTGGAGGTGAGAGCTCCAAGCCATAGCGGGGGCCAGCTGGCCAGTGGGGGCCAGGGCGCTTTACCCACGGGTGCCTTTGTCCCTTTGACGTCACCATGGCAGTCAGATAGCGGCCCTTTCTAGAGTCCAAGGGTCTGCTCCCCTCGTCCATTTCTCCCCTTGGACACCAGTCTCTGAGGCCTGGGGGTGTAAGAAGGCCCAGTGCTGGGGGAAGCAGGAAGGGGCATAGAGACGTGACCACAGATGCATCATGCACACGTGGATGTGCGGCTATGACATGAGCCCACCACACCCACGCACCGCCAGGAACACGGTACCTACATGGAGATACTTAAGTACCCTTGGGTTTGCTGGATCACCTAAATCACCTCTCAGTACAGACGTCAGTTGGTGACCTTGAGCTGCAGCCAAAGAAGTAGCCCAAGGCAAGGACAGTGTCACATCTAGGAATACCTGTCCCAGGTGGATGCAGAGACAGGAATGTGGCCCCCACTTCAGGATGTCGTGCCCACTATCATGGGCACCATCCCTAGCTTTACAGACCTGCAGGGGTCAAGGAATTGGAGAGGGGCTCTCTTAGGACCTGGGTGGTCCCAAAGGATGGAGGAGGAAGGTGGTCTGTCGGACAGAGGGGCTGGGAGTGGACCTGGCAGCTGGCAGCCGCCCCAGGTGGGTGACTGAACAGCTCCCCAGTCTTCAGTCTAGCAAGTGTTCCCTTCACAGTCAGGTGTCCCTCTCCCCTTCTCTCCCCAACCTTGGATCTTCTAGCCCTGGACTAGGAAGGGTCGATTTGGGGGTCTGTCGTTCACAGAGCCCCTGTCTCCATGCTGTGGGCTCCAGCCAATAGGGCTCATTTCCTGTTGGGTGCACAGGATCTCCTGAGAACCACAGACAAGCTCCTAGACTTGGACACCAGTTCTCTGTGGACGCCGGCCCACTCCCAGGAGCCCTCGGCGGCCTCGTCGCTCCTGCTGGCTGTGGAGAGCCTGACACGCACCCTGAGCCCGCAGGACCACCCCTTCTTCCTCAACTTGTCCAATGTGCAGCTGCAGACCAGGCTCCTCAGCCCCACGTCTCCTGACAACTTCAGAATTTCCTTCTCCACTCAGCCCCGACTGCAGGCCCAGATTTCCAGGCACTCTTTGGCCCCTCTGGTCCGTAATGGAACTGACGTCCGCGTTACTAGCCTGATGCTGCACAAAATTGACCACCTCCTGCCCTCCAACTATGGACCAGGGCTGGGTGGCTCCCTCTATGCCACTCCCGGTCTGGTCCTCTCCCTCTCCATCATGGCAGGGGAACAGGCCTTCCACCAGGGACAGGTCACCATGGACTTTGGGGACAGAGAGGGCACCCCCCACTGTGTTTTCTGGGACCACGAGGTCTTCCAGGGCCAGGGGGGCTGGTCGGATGAAGGGTGCCAGGCCCAGGAAGCCAAGGTCCGCCCCTCCGTTCACTGCCTCTGTGGGCATCTCACTGCCTTCTCCATCCTCATGTCCCGACGCGCTGCTCTGGACAGCCCCACCCTGGAGCTGCTGAGCCAGCTGGGTCTGGGGGCCTCCATACTGGCCCTGCTTGTGTGCCTGGGCGTGTACAGGCTGGTGTGGAGAGTCGTGGTACGGAACAAAGTGGCCTACTTCCGCCACACGGCCCTGCTCAACATGGTGCTCTGCCTGCTGGCCGCAGACACCTGCTTCCTGGGGGCCCCGCTGCTTCCTCCAGGGCCCCGCAGCCCACTCTGTCTGGCCGCTGCCTTCCTCTGCCACTTCCTCTACCTGGCCACCTTTTTCTGGATGCTGGCACAGGCCCTGGTGCTGGCCCACCAGCTGTTCTTTGTCTTCCATCAGCTGTCCAAGCACCGAGTCCTCCCCTTGATGGTGGTCCTTGGCTACCTGTGCCCACTGGGGTTTGCCAGTGTCACCCTGGGCCTCTACCTACCCTGGGGGCAATACCTGGGGGAAGGAGCCTGCTGGCTGGACGGCAAAGGAGGGGCACGCTACACCTTCATGGGGCCGGTGCTGGCCATCGTGGGTGTGAACGGGCTGGTACTAACCATGGCTGTGCTGAAGCTGCTGAGACCGTCACTGTCGGAGGGGCCCCAAGTGGAGAAGCGCCAAGCCCTTCTTGGGGTGATCAAAGCCCTGCTCATTCTCACGCCCATCTTCGGCCTTACCTGGGGGCTGGGCCTGGCCACTCTGTTAGAGGACGTCTCCGTGGTCCCTCACTACATCTTCACCATTCTCAACAGCTCCCAGGTGGGTGAGAGGGTGGAGCTTGGGCTTTGTGCCCTTTGACATGGTCTAAGTCACTTTCAGTCCCTTCTCAAGGGGGTATCACGGCGGGCAGAAGAAACCTAGTCTCCAGAATTTTCGAAGGTGTTGGTTTGGATCCCGGTTCCTCCACTGACTAGCTGGGTAACCTCTCTGAGCTTTGGTTTTCTTCTCTGTTAAATAGGGATGGCAACAATACTAGCCCTGCTGGCAGTCCAGGTCGTGAGCTCAAAAGGCTCCTGTACTCTGAAGTCCTTGCACTGGAATTAAGAGGAAGCTCATATAAACATAGCTGAAAGGAAGAAAGGGAGTGGATGAGAATGGCTCGGGGCTCTGGATTGGCCCTAATCATCAGTTTCACGCACTCAGCTTAGCTCCCCTTCACTTTCCTGCCCAGGGAGCTCCCTGTTCTTCAGAGATAGCAGTGACTTCCTCAAACACCCAGGGTGGTGAGACTGTCCAAGGGAGAGCACTTTCTGGGACCTGGGAGCCCCAGCCCTTTCCCACTGGGGACTTACCACGCCCTTGTTCTTTCTTCCTTGTCTCCCTCTGAGCAGCTTTGCTCTTAGCTGCAGGAATACCCATGTGTCTTGATGCTACCTCTTCCCTTCAGATGTTAGAGGCAGATCTTAGAGGGGAAAACCAAGGGACAAGGGCAGTTTGTAATCAGGAACCCAGGAGTCTGATTCGATCGTCTGGTTGTGTTGCTCCCCCCATCTTTGGAGAGCTTGAACCCGAAACATGCTTATTCTTCCTTCATTGTCTTTCCCGTCTGTAAAAAAGCTCAGTCTCTGATACAGTTGACACAATAAATGAGAGCATGATCACCATTCACTTCTTAAGAAGCCCTCTAGAGGGTGAGCTAGGAAGGAGAATGGTACAGACACATACACTGACTTCTTCCCATGTGCCACCCTCTGCTTGAATCCTTCCTACAACCTTGTGAACCAGATGCTCTTCTTCTCCTCCTTTTACCTGTGAAGAAACTGATATGCAGAGAGGTGACATAACCTGCTCCCGGTTTCCCACCTGAGCAGCAATGGTGGGTGGGGGGAGAGCCAGGAACCAGGTGGGACTGATTCTGTCCCACACTTGCTCTTCACTGCACCACCCCAAAGAGAAGCCGGAAATTGTCAGTGCCCAATCCTTTGATAACCTCTTTGTGACCCGGGCAGTAAGAAAACAGGAAGGAAGGCACCAAAAATGGATCTTCTGCACCAAATGGTGATAATGTACAGAAAAAGTTGAATGGAAAGCCTCAGGATGTGTGTTAGACAAGAGGACAGAGAATAAGGGAAGAGGGGAAGGGAACGAGTTGATTTGAGTTGATTCCTTCCTCTTTGACCAGCTTATCCCCATGTCCGTCCTCTCAGGGTGTCTTCATCTTACTGTTTGGTTGCCTCATGGACAAGAAGGTGAGTGTCCCACCTCCCCTCCTGCCTGACTTGCAGTCCAAAGGCCAGGGCTTTGACTGACATGACCTGGGTTCCTGCCTCTCCTGCAGGTACAAGAGGCTTTACTCAAACGCTTCTGCCGCACCCTGCCCAACTCCGCCACCTCCCTGGTGAGTTGGTAGCTTCAAATTCTGTTTCCCTGCAAGGGCAGGTCAGAAGCAGTTCTTTCACAGCCCTTCCCAGAGGACATGGGCAGAGCCAGAAGCTGAGAGAAGACTGGGGTTGTTTTTGGGAATGGACACGTTTCTGATTAGAGCTTTCCAGTCAGAGCGGTCAGAATCAGATGCCTGGGTTTGGGATTACCACCTGGACTCCTGGGGACTCTCTTGTTCCTTGGGTTCCCCATCTGAAAATCTGCCTCCGGGTAGCATTTGAAGGGAGAAGGTAGGCTCTATACATATGGAGTTACCCTAGCTCAGAGCAAAGTATCCAGGATCACTGCAGCCCAGGCCAGATGGCAGTGAGAATGTAGAAATGGATGCCGTCTCTTCAGAGGAGAGCTGATTATAATAAGAATCACCCTGCAATTGGGCCTTTCTACCCCTTTGTAGGCCACAAATGAAACCTATATCTTGGAACACAGCAAAGGAAGAAGTGAAAATGCCAGGTGAGAATTAAGCTTTCTTGGGAGCCATGGCAACGATGTGGAACGGAGGTGGGTGTTGCAAAGATCTTCCCGGATTAGCTCATGACAGAAGCCTCCTCTTCTCACACCTGTTCCAGCACAAATGTTGGGAAACAGGCTTTTTCCCAGGGTAGATATTCCTAAACAGGCTGGAGAAGGCAGAGGCTGCAGGGGTGGAGAACTTTCCCACAGAGCTGGAGGGAGTTTCACCATTACCAGCCCTAGACTCTGAAAAGGCCTTTCACACTATCATATTCTCAATCCTCCAGAAAACCCTAGGGGAATTCTTGCTTCGAAGGAACTGTCAGTGGGCTCTTGGTGTCCAGAGGGGAGCTGGCAAGCAGAGGTTGGGCAAGGTCTCCTGTCACCAGCCCAAGAGCTTCAGGACAAGCTCCTTGCACAAGGAAGGCAGAGGCTTCAGGGTGAACTTTGCCGGTGTCCCTGCCAAGGAGCTGAGGCTGTGTGCTTGCCTCCACCATGAGGAGCTCTGTCCTAAGCTCCTTCCCCTCCCAGAGCTCAGCCCTTGGGAACGGTGGGCTTAGATTTCCATCAGTCACTCTCCTTTCTCTTGGAGCTCCTATCCCCTATCCCCACCCCTAAACCATCCACACATGAATTGCATGAAACACTTTTAAATAAAGTCACCTCATGAATAAGCCTGCCTTTCCTGTAAAAATAATCAACAGATATCCAAATTCAAAGTAATTGCAAGTAAAACTGTATCAACTCATTTTTAACTTATGCAACAGGACGTGTTACATAGATATGTGGTGAAATCGTTTTAACTCTTCAGTGATTTCTGATTATTTCTTCTCAATAGTTATGAAGAAAGGACAACTTAATTGGCAGGAACTCTGATCTTCCAGACATTGGAGGCAAAAGGCAGAATTTGGTTTGTTTCTTGTCAGCGTCTAGGAAAAGGTGAAGATATTTTGTTCCTTTTTCTTTAATCTTTAAAAATATACCAATACACAATGTACATTTTATAGGTATATACAAAGAGGCACTGATATGAGCACATTTGCAAGAATGTGTTTCAAAATTCCAAAGTGGAGGGAAACGTACCACAGACTGCCAAGGATTAAGGGAAAAGTTTACAAACACCGAAATTTAAAAGCAACAGGATCAAGCTAGGACTAGATATAGAGAAGAAAGACTCAAGGAAAGCCTTCAGAGGACACCAAGGCGTCTGGCTGATTTAACTCAAGGAATTCAGAAGAGGAGAGGGTAGGATTCTGAAAAAAAATTATAAACAAAATAAATGAAAATTTCTGATGAATCATTCTGTTAAAAATTCATGAATACTTTTTATTAAATAAATGGGGAAGTTTTCTGTTAAAATAAAAATGACTGTACCACATGCCATTGAAAATATTTTTTTTACAAACATTATAACTTTATTTAATAATTTGTGTGAATATTTTCATTGTGTAAAAACTGGTCCTGATATTTCTTTAAATGGATTTCAAGAAACTTATTAAGTTTCTTATTAAGGCAATTGTCATGTTTCTTTTCCCTCATCCTGTTTCAGACCCCAAAGAAGGCAGGCAGCTCTCAAAACAGTGAAGGCTCTGTCTTGCTAATTTTCCATGCAGCACTGTCATGTCTTAATTCCACTTCATTTCTCTTTCACTTCATTAATATTTACAGTTTTAATTTTTTTATTATAAGAGCAAGAATTTTGGATTACAAATTCAAACAACACACTCTTTAGAAGAAACAGATTCCTTTTCTGAGTATGCTTCTGCAAATGTTTTTATTCTCATTTTCCTTCTCAAGTAGTCGCACATACTTAATGCATGCTCTGCTGATAAAAACACACATTTAGAAGTGAGAGAAGAAATGACATTAAGCTTTTGTTCACTTGGCTCCCACCCATTTAAAAAAAATGTTAAAAGGACTGAAAAAGAAAGCTCTGGAAGTGAAAATAAAACCTGACACTTAGCAGCAATTCCATTTCTAAAAAGATGGCAAGGGGACAAATAAATGTACAAAGGATGTCAATTCCAGCATGTTAACATTATCAAAAAACTGAGAACCAAGAGGCACCTGGTAAAATAAATTACAATATAGCCACCCAAAGGAATACTATGTGGTGATTTAAAAATGCTATATGGAAAAATGTTTAGGTTAAATAGCTAAGTAAAAATAAAGGTTCTAGAACAGCATTATATTTTGCATTTTTTGTCCCTATGTCCATAGAAATACATGTGTATTGAGGAAAGATATCCTTTTCTCCTTCTCAAAATATTATCAGTGAATATCTCAGCTTGATTTTTCATTTTCATCATACTCTATATAAATATTATTTGTATTCTTTTTTTTTACAATGAGCATGTATTTTAATATTAGAAAAAATAAAATTATTTCAAAATGATTCGAAACATTTTGCATATTTAAAATATAAACTTGACAAACAAACAAACAAAAAATTTCCCCTGGAATTTAGGTTGCAAGGTAAATGACATTAGGGGATCCTGAGAAAGCTTTGAAACCCCTCTTTGGAGTTTTGCTTTGGGCATCAATTCTGTTTGATCACTGATGGTCCTTTAAGCATGAAAGGAGAAAATGGCTCCTGATCGAGGTTCGCTGCAGTTACAAACATTGCCAACATGTCTAAATATTTCTTGTGTTTCTTAATAGTGTATTTCCTTTTAGAATAGTATCTCTACTCACTATTTTTGTCCTCCTATCCCTGCCTCCTCCCATTTCCTCTCGATGATCCTTCTTCACCGGAAAGGTGGAATACACCAGTTCAGAGCCCCAAATAAAACACAGTGGATAAGGCAGAGAACCTCTGAGTCATCCATTAAAGCCTGAGAAAGAGACTGGGAGGCCCTGCTACTGACCTCCACTCCTTGAGAAGGACCAGGATTTGAGAGGCCTAAAGAAAAGGAACAGAACTGAGAAAAGTTAGAGGGAAAGGATAGGCTGAGAAGAATTAGGGTTCTTTCTAGAAAGAAGGAGACAAAGTGGGCAGGAATTCTTGTCCCTTTTGATAGCACTCAATAAATATTTGTCAAATGAATGAACTTCCTAGACCGAAGGAAAAACGTGAACTTCCACTCAGAGTCAGAGACCATAAGAGGCGAACAGCTGGGGTGGGGGTGGGAGGGGAGAGCGTCTGAAGCTGGAATGAGATGAGGACAAATGAAAGGCTCTGTTCCCAAATGGTTGGCTGGGACAACAGAAGGCCTAATTAAAGTTTTACATGAAGAGAGACAGTTAATAGCACCACCAAGCGTCTCAGAATGAATACTAAGGGCTCCGTCAGAGGAGGTACCTCTGACTGCCATGGCCAGTCATGCTAACGAAAGGAACTTGGCTTTCTCTTACGTGTACAGAAGGTCTTAAGATAGCATAGACTTATGGAGACTTGGCTGAACCTGACCCACACGCAAAACTAGACCACCACTGAAGCTGCCTTAGTGCTCCTCTCCAGTCCAATTTCACTGCACCCCGCCCCCGTCAACAGAGGTCACCTCTCTGCTGAGTATTCCCTTACCTATCATTTCTTAACTGTTATGTAAACTCTGTTCTTTCACCAGTTTTTCTATTAATGTCCTTTTTCTGTGTCAGAGTCCCACCCAGGACCCCATGTTGCATTTAATTGTCATGTCTCCTCTGGTCTGTGACAGTTTCTCAGTCTCCTCGTTTTTTTATGACCTTGATAGTTTTGAGTATTAGCCAAGTATTTTGTAGAATGTTCCTCAGTTTTGGTGTGTCTGAAGTGCCTCATGGTTAGACTGGGCTTACACTGGAAAGAAGATCACAGAGGTGAAGTGTCCTTTTCATCGTCATCTCAGAAGGGATGTCACACCCACGTGACATCACTGACCAGTGTTAACCTGGATCAGTTGGTTAAGGCCGTGCTCGCCAGGCTTCACCACTGTGAGGTCACCACTCTCCCCTTTCCATAATCTCGTCACAGAAAGCAAATCACTAAGCCCAGCTCATACTAAAGGAGGCAGTGTTATGCTCCTCCTTCCAGAGGGGAGATAGCTGCATATATTGTTTGGTTCTTCTGTAAGGAAGAGTTGTCTCTTCTCCCTTCCTGTAATTTTTTAAAATATATTTTTTATTGAAGTATATCATTCATATATGAACATGCATAAATAAGTGTATACTAAAGATTGTGAACTTACAAAATAAACACACATAACATCATACAGGGGTCCCATACATCACCCCTCCACCAACACTTTGCATTGTTGTGAAACATTTGTTACAAACTATGCAAGAGCATCATCAAAATATTACTACTAACTATAGTCCCTAGCTTACATTTGGTGTATTTTTCCCTCAACCCATCCTATTTTTTAAAATATATTTTTTTATTACAGAGGTTGTGAACTTGCAAAACAATCATGCACCTGTGTAGAATTCCCACACAAGACCCCTTCACCAACACACCACACCGTGGTGGAATATTTGTTACAGATTATGAGATAATATCATTAGACTATTAGCACCAACCATGGTCCATTGCGTACATTTGGCACACTTTTTCCATACTCCCACCATTATCAACACAGTACATCTTTGGCATTGATGCAAGAATATTATAGTATTCCTGCTAACCACAGTCTATAGGTCACACTAATTGCAGTTTTCTCATGCTTCTCCAAATCCCCACCACCCTGCAGTAGTGATGTAAATCTGCTCTAGCTCACGGAAGAACATTCTTGCATTTGTACCCTCAACCATAATTCTCATCCACCTCTGAGTTCACTGTGTTATTCAGTCCCTAGATTATTCTTTAGCTTTATTTCAATTGACATTTACTTCCTCAGACTACCTTTTTATTATTATAATTTTTTAACTTTTTTAGTTTGTACATTTAATAGAAAATATAAACAATTAAAAACGAAAAAGTAAACACAGATGAATATATACATTTCTCAATTAAATGTACTGGATACATATGAATTTCTTTTGAATCAAACAATACGTTACACAATATATTTGGTTCAAAGTAACGCAAACATACGGTATTTGTCCTTTTGTGTCTGGCTTGCTTCGCTCAACATAATGTCCTCCAGGTTCATCCATGTTGCCATATGCTTTACCACTTCATTTCTTAACAGACCACAGTTTGTTTATCCATTCATCTGTTGGTGGACACCTGGGTTGTTTCCAACTTTTGGCAATCGTGAATAATGTTGCCATGAATATCAGTGTGCAGATGTCTGTTCGTGTCACTGCTCTCAGTTCTTCTGGGTATATACCCAGTAGTGGTATTGCAGGGTCACGTGGCAAGTCTATATTCAACTTCTTTAGGAACTGCCAAAGAGTCCTTCCTCTACAGTGGCTGTATATTCTGCATTCCCACCAACAGTGAAGAAGTGTTCCTATCTCTCCATATCCTCTTCAACACTTGTACCTTCTCTGTCTTTCTAATGATATCTCATTGTAGTTTTGGTTTGCATTTCCCTAATCATGAGTGATGTTGAGCATTTCTTCATGTGTTTTTTTGCCATTTGTATTTTCTTCTTTGGAGAGATGACTATTCAAGTCTTTGGCCCATTTTTTAATTGGGTCATTTGTCTTTTTATTGTTGAGCTGTAACATCTCTGTATACATCCTGGATATTAAACCCTTATCAGATATGTGATTTCCAAATATTTTTTCCCATTGAGTTGGCTGCCTTTTCACCCTTCTGACAAAGTTCTGTGAGGGGCAAAAGTGTTTAATTTTGAGGAGGTCTCATTTATCTATTTTTTTGTTGTTGTTGCACGTGTTTTGGGTGTAAGGTCCAAGAAACCACCACCTACTACAAGGTCTTGAAGATGTTTCCCTACATTTTCTTCTAGTAGTTTTATGGTCCTGGCTTTTATATTTAGATCTTTGATCCATTTTGAGTTGATTCTTGTATAGGGTATAGGGGTCCTCTTTCATTCTCTTGGTTATAGATATTTATGAATAAAGTAAATAAATAAATCTTTTTTAAAATGCTGGTGAAATTTTTATTGGGATTGCATTGAATCTGTGTATCAATTTGGGTAGAACTGACATCTTAATGGTATTTAGTCTTCCAATCCTTGAGCATGGAATGTTCTTCCAATTATTTAGGTCTTTTTTTTATTTCTTTTAGCACCGCATTGTAGTTTTCTGAATACAAGTGCTTTTCATCCTTGGGTAAGTTTATACCTAAATATTTGATTCTTTTATAGTTGCTATTGTAAATGGAATTTTTTCCCTGACTTCCTCCTCAGATTGCTCATTACAAGTGTATAGAAACCGCACTGATTTTTGCATATTGATCTTGTATCCTGACACTCTACTGAAATCATTTATTAGCTCTAGCAGTTTTGTTGTAGATTTTTCAGGACTTTCTAGGTATATAATATCACCTGTGAATAGTGAGTTTTAATTCATTTCCAATTTGGATGCTTTTTATTTCTTTTTCTTGCCTGATTGCTCTAGCTAGAACCTCTAGTACTATATTGAACAACAGTAGTGACAACGGGCATCCTTGTCTTGTCCCTGATCTCAAAAGGAAAGCGTTCAGTCTTTCACCATTGAGTACAATGTTAGCTGTGGGTTTTTCATATGTGGTCTTTATCATGTTGAGAAAGTTTCCTTCAATTCCTATTTTTTGTAGTATTTTTACCAACAAAGGATGCTGTATTTTCTCAAATGCCTTTTCTGCATCAATTGATAAGATCATGTGATTTTTCTTCATTAATGTGGTGTATTATGCTGATTGATTTTCTTGTGTTGAACCAGCCTTGCATGCCTGGTATAAAACCCACTTGATCATGATGAATAATTCTTTTAATGTGTTGTTGGACACTTAATTTTTTAGAAAATATTTTTACCTCATCTGTAGATATACTAGAAATTTATTTAGTTTTGCTTGTTTTTGAAACTTTCCTGTCAATATACTTAGTTATTTACAACATTTTGCTGTTATAAGCAATGCTGGGAAAGCGGATGTGGCTTGACCAGTTGGGCGCCCACCTACCACATGGGAGGTCCCAGCTTTCGGTGCCGGTGCCTTCTAATAGAAAACAAGCAGACGCCACCCCCACCACCACAAGCAGATGCCACAAGCCAGCAGACACCTCAGCCTGCGGGGAGTGGATGTGGCTCAGGCCATTGGGCACTCGCCTCTCATGTGGGAGGTCCCAGGTTCGGGTCCCAGTGCCTCCTGGAGAAGGCAAGCAAGCAATGAGCAAGCAGACAAGAGAACCATCTGGGGGAGGGGGGATATAAATAAAGAAAGATATGGGAGGCGGCTATGGCTCAATCAGTGGGGCTCCCGTTTACCATGTGGGGGGCCCCGGGTTCGGTTCCCGGGGCCTCCTGGTGAAGGCAAGCCCACCCGCACAGCGTGGTTGGCTGACCCGGCGAGCACAAGCAGCAAGGGGGATAAATGAATAAATAAATAAAAATCTTAAAAAAAAAAAAAAAAGAAATAAATAAATAAAGAAAAAGTAAATAAACCTTGAGAGAAAAAAAAAGCAATGCAGTGATTGAGCACCTGCTTCCCATGTACGAGGTCCCAGGTTCAATCACTGGTACCTCTTTAAAAAAAAAACAAAACAATGCTGCCATGAACACTCTGGTCTATATCTCTGGTTCTCATGTGCAAATATTTCTTTAGGGAATATACTTAAGAGTGGACATCCTGGGTCAGAGACTGTGTCATATTCATATGTGCCAAATCATGCCAGACTGTTTTCTAAAGTGGTTGTACCAATTTGTAGTCTCACCAGCATTACTGTTCCACATGTGAATCACCAACACATGGGATTCTCAACCTTGTTAGTTTTTTGCCAGACTGGTGGGTATAAAATGCTATCTCATTATGATCTTAATTTGGGTTTTCCTAATTACTAATGAGTACCTTTTTATGCTTATTCTCCATTTGTGTATCATTTTCTAAAAATATATATTTTGTCCATTTTTCTTACTGAGCTGTCTTTTTATTACTATCATTGATTTGCAGGAGTTCTCTCTATATCTCACATCCTTTGCAAGATATATGGATTGCAAATATCTTTGCCCCATCTGTCTTTCCATCTGATCATATAGAAAACAAAAGCCATCATTTTAATGTAGTCAAATTTGTCAGTCTTTTCTTTTCTGATTAGCACTTTAAATGTCTTATTTAAGAAATCTCCTTACCCTAAGATCATGGTGATATTTTTCCTAAAATTTTTAAAAGTTTTTTTCTACCCTTTATATTTAACTTAATTCATTTAAGAGTGGATTTGTAGATTAGTTATATGAATACAGTGTTTTCCAGTATTAAAAGCTCATATTATATCGAAATTACCAATGAAACCATGGGGAAAATGATGCTGAGACACTCAAATACCCTTTTAAGAGGTTGGCACAAGATTCCTTGCCCAACCTGTCCCTGAACTAGAGGGTGATTCTGATGGTCAGTAATGTCATTCATCTAAGCCATATTCACATAAGTGGGTGCAAATGAGCCTTTTGTTTTTTCAAAGCTCAAGCATACATGTCTAGTCTGATTGTCAAAAAACTGAAAGGATATACGGTATGTTGACCAAAATAAAAAATTTAAAT
Organism: Tolypeutes matacus; assembly: GCA_026826555.1. Lineage (NCBI taxonomy): Eukaryota > Metazoa > Chordata > Mammalia > Cingulata > Chlamyphoridae > Tolypeutes > Tolypeutes matacus. The sequence goes on from JAKSZT010054569.1 coordinate 5,780,166, forward strand.
CCTGATAAATAGAAGCATCTCCAAAAGGTGAAATCAATTTACTTCAATTGAGCAAAGAAAAAAAAGGTGTTATTCTAAAGCACGACCCTCTTTATGCTCTTAGCAGCCTCATGGTAGATTAAAATGGTTAGAGGTTAGAAGTTCCAAATGAGGGATTAAGGCAAAATTTCCCTTAAGCCAAGAGAACCACTCCCCTCCCCCTAATTAAAAATCAATCAATCAATCAATCAATAGTCCTCTAATACTTGTCCACTTTATTAAAGTTGACCAAGAGGACATTGATGTATCTATACATTTACTGTTGGTTTTCAGTGTGGTTTAGGTTCTCAATTATCTTTCTATATTAAATTAATTTAGGCACATTGGTTTGTATTATAGAAAACACTTATCTTTAGGACACAAAAAGTAAGTAAAATTTGCAAATGTTATAAAGATGATTCCAAATCTCAGCCAACTTTCTTTCCCAGGTTGCAACCACTCGTTTAGTTGATAATGAAAATAGAGACAAAAAAAAGGAGAAGCTTGAATGTATCACCGGGTAAGATTTTGGTGACTAAGAAATCCCTGAAAGAGCAGTAAGCCATGATTATTGAAAAGCTCAGAACACTGGCAAGGCTTATTTGGAAAATATTTAACAGTAGGCCACAAATTTTGCTTTCCTAAGAGGAGCTGGGAACTATAGATGTCACTTAGTAATGCATTGAAATGGCATTGCCTAGTGTGAGTGTTTCACAAAAATTTCAGGTCACCTCTTCTTGATTTATTATTTTGGATAAGCTTCCACTATCATAGCATGGCCCTGAAAAGGAAAAAAAAGAAAAGTTCAATTAGGGCAATGAAACGTGATGAATTCAGACAGTAAGCATAACACGACTAAGGAGGCAGCAGAGAACAACTGGATAAGTACAGGCTTTGGAGTTTGATCCTGGTCTTGCCATTCAATCGCTGTATGACTGGGAAAGTCATTAGTCATTCCAAACCTCAATTTCCTCATCTACAAAATGGGGCTAATGGTGCCTAATTCATGGTGCTCTTGAGAGCACTAAATTAAACAACATACTATATATAAAGTGCCTTGTATAGTATATTCCTAGTAGATGCTCCATAAATGGCTACTATTAAAATGAGCAATCACAGTGGCTTTTCTCACTATACAAAAATAAACACAATAAAGTGAATGCCAACAAAGGTAGATTTCTAGATGAGAAAACTGAGGCTTTGAAATATTAAGTAACACACCCAAATCCCACAGCTCTGAAGTACCAAGGCCAGGATTTGAAACTAGGACTAGATGATCCCAAAGCCCAGGCCTTTCTCTTCTTTACTATTCAACACAAGAAGATGATCTGAGAGGCCTGAAAGGTGTGTCAATTTATGATCCCATGAGTCAAAACCCTGTCTGAGAATTATGCTCATTCTATCTTGTCAACTGCCATCAATAGTTAACTGCCTAACTAATCCTTGATTCCACATTGAATTTAATCCCCACAAATATTCATTAAAGGAATATTATGTATAAGGTACCAAGTTGGACCCTGTATAAGGGCTGTGACATGTTCCCTGTCTTCCATCTTGTATACACTGAAGTGTAAAGCATTTTGGTAAAGGCACAAGCAAACAAAACAGGGATGAGAAAGTTCTACTGATTTGGGGGTTGAGCTGGAAAAGCCCCTAAGAAGATAGAATACTCCTTCCCCAGCTTTATCTAAAATGCACTGTTTTCACATTCCAATACCTTCTTTGCTCTAGATCAGTGGTTCTCACCTAGGGTGGGGGCAGATGGCCATGCCTCCCAGGGGACATTTGGCAGTGTCTGGAGATTCTTTTATTGGCATCTAATGGGTAGAGGCTAGGGATGCTACTGAAATTTCCACAGAGTACAGAACAGTCCCCCAGCAAAGAATTATCCAGCCCAGAATGTCAACACTGTCAAGGCTGAGAAAGCCTGCTTCAGAGCCACAAAGATCACTTCCTCCTCTGATCTTCTGATTGTGTTTGTACCAATCAGGTGTCTTTTTTTTTTTTTTTAAGGAGGTACCAGGGAAAGAACTTGGGACCTCATACATGTGAAGCAGGAAAGCAGGTGCTCAACCACTGAACTACACCCGCTCCCCTCATTTGGCTCTTGATGAAATGCCAGGTTTAATCTAGCTTCTCGGATGCAGCATGTCCTCTCTCTTCACTACATGGTAAGCTTCTAGCAGCAAGGAACTCGGCCTTATTCTTTGTTCATCCACAAAAGTGTCTAGTACTGTGTTATTGACACTCAACGTGCTAGATAAAAAAATTAGGAAACAAACACTCAAAACCAAAGAACATCAACCTATGCAGATTGTGTTCACACAGCACAGTGGACGCTGCTATGTCCAAGTTGTCTCTCTCCTTTAAACCTGGCACAGAAAGACACGAGGGAGTCCCAGTTGACCCTGGTTTTATATAGATGGGGTTACACAGATGAAAAAAAGCTTTGATTGCAAAATCGAAAATGTTTAACCCATAAATAACTGACCCCTTGTTTCTTCAAAGTCTCTGAGGAAAAGCCATGAGTAAAGTCTTTTAAAAGTATAATGTTTATGATTTTCTAGCTCTTATTCAGAAAGCTTCTGAAATCTGGAGAAAAACAAAATCTGCTCACAATCAGGAAACACAAACAAAACAAACCGACTACAGCCAGCCTTCCTTTTTGGGTCTTCACTCCCAGAGAGAAAAGCCGTAGCAGGGAGGGAGTTGTATTTGCACACCCAGTGAAGCCAGGTAGGAAAAAACACCTGTCAGAATAACAATTTCTCCCAGCTAAACAGCCACAAATTAATCCAGAGGTCAATTACTTTCCCAATTAAAGTATAATTCATTCCTCTAGAAAGATAGTTTACCTCTTGAAGACATTTTACAGATTAGGTCTCAGGGTGACTAGATAAATGAAATAAAATTTTATTATTAAAGAAAAAAATTGGGGGTGGATGTGGCTCAACTGGTTGGGCGTCTGTCTCCCATATGGAGGGACCTGGGTTCGATCCCCGGGACCTCTCAGTAAAAAAAAAAAAAAAAAAAAAAAAAAAAATTTATCAAGATGTTAATAATTATAGTGTCTGGTGAGGAGATTATAGGTGATTTAAATTTTTTTCTTTTTTTTTTTTAAAGATTTCATTTATTTATTTATCCCCCCCCTGCTGCTTGTGCTCGCTGGGTCAGTAACCACGCCGTGCGGGCGGGCCTGCCTTCACCAGGAGGCCCCGGGAACCGAACCCAGGACCTCCCATATGGCAAACGGGAGCCCCACTGATTGAGCCACAGCCGCTTCCCTAAATTTTTTTCTACATAATTTTTATATTTTCCAGAATTTCCATCATAAACACATATCACTTTCATAAACAAAAAAGTAAACAATATTTTAGGAAAAAATAAAGTACCAAATGAACAACTCAATAGGCTGCTTTTTCTCCCTAGCTGCCTGTCATCAGAAATATTGCCTTAAGAATGTTCCAAACCAAACTAAATCAAAAGTTCTTGAAATGAGCTTCTTTCATTAAAAAAAAAAAAAAAGGACTTTCAAGAAGCTCCTACGAGGGGGGCGGATGTGGCTCAACTGGTTGGGCGTCCGTCTACCATATGGAGGGACCTGGGTTCGATCCCTGGGACCTCCCGGTAAAATAAATAAAAAAAAAAAAAAAAAGAAGCTCCTACGAAGCTGCTGTGACGTACCTGCCCTCCGGCTGCACAGGCGGCCACGAGGCCGTACTGGCCTCCTTCCTTCCGTAACCTGTTGGCAGCTGCCATGACCAGCCGGCAGCCAGTGGCTCCAAACGGGTGACCCAGGGACAGTGATCCACCCCAGTTGTTGAACTTCTCCAAAGGAGGCATTCCAACCTGGCTCCCACAAAGGTAAAGACACAAATATAAAGATAAGTTTCCTTAAGAAAACAATCAGGCCAGGCTTAGTAGCAGGAAGCAACGGAAAGAGAGGGAAGTTACCAACTTTAGAAATATCACAAAGAATGTTATTACAAAAGACAGAAACTTAAGTCAATTCCGAAAGCCAACCGTCTATTTTTCATCTAATGTCAGAATGGGAAGAACAAAAGACAATGTAGAGTTGTGCTTTGAATTTTGCTAAAGGATTTCCAGCAACTATTGGTAAACTAAGAAATATATTTAATGAATCAGAATTCTTCACAAGAAAGAGAAGCTATCCCCTTCAAAGTCTCACTAGTAGGTAACTAAGTTCCAATATTAATGTACTTTGGGAATTCAAAGATATTTTTCATCAGAAACCTACCTTGCTTTTTCTGCCCATGCAGTTTTGTGCAAACCAATCAGAATCCATGGCTTTAAAGTTAGCCAAAATCTGACCCTAGAGGGAAAAATAATTCAATAAGGAACTATTATTAATGTCTCTCTCAGCTTTCTTTTAGGCAGGGATTTGTCTAATTTTAGAGTTGAGCAAATCTTTCAATCAGTTTCCAGAAGAAATGTCCTCAAGAAATGATTTGGTACCTGTGAAGGGTCTCTCAGAAATATCCTCAAAAGGTATGTTTTTCACCACCTTAGTCCCCTCCCCTTGGATCCCTCCCAGCAATGTAGGTCAGTTATGCTTAGAAGACAAAGTTTCACTCTGTTTTACACATGTTGCCTTGCTCTCCCACACACGTGACCTGTCGTTGTGATTATAACCCTCCAATATGTGTCTTTAAAATGACTTACTGAGAAGGCTTCATGAAACTCAAAAGCATCAAGATCATTCATTGTTAATCCTGCCTTCTCTAGAACTTTTGGAGTAGCATATGTTGGTCTGAAAAGAAAAAAATAAGAAATAACTTAAAACTGTAATTTTTGACCTAAGAGGTTCTTTGTATTCCCCAAACTGAGGTATCATGACGCCCCACATTCATTTATTCATTTAATGATTCTACTGTACAAATATTTATTAAGTGCTGGGGATGCAGTAGTGAATTGAAGAGGCATGACCTCTGCCCTTAGGAGGCTGACATTCTAGAGTCAGGGAAAAGGATAAACAGGTGAACAAATAGACAAGATCGATGCAGGTTGTGATATGAGTGTCATGAGGAAATGAAACGGACAAGCACTAAGGAAGGCCTCTATCGATAGGCTGGCCAGGGCAGGCTGCCTTCAGATGGCATTCGATCTACCGCTGACAGGTAGGGACAAGCTAGCCATACTAGGAGCTGGCAGAAGAGCACAGAGTTTAAGGGGCAAGGCCCATGAGAGGGACGGGCTGGTTTGAAGGGCAAATGGAGGCTAGCGAGGCTGGAGCCCTGAGGGTGAGGGTCTCCATATCATGAGGCTTTTATCAAAGGCCAGCAAGAACGCGGTGTAGCAGGGAACACAGCAGTGTGTAAAAACGCTCATAACACCTTGATAAAAAGCAAAACACAAAGTTCTACCTGTATATGATTATAAGTAACCCCAAACTGCAAAATGATATACCAGCATCAAGGATTGTTACCATTATAACAGGAACTAAACAACCCAATTATGAACTCAGGGCTTCATGTGCTTTAAAACTGGTGTAATAAATGTGGGTAATCTAAGCAAGAGAAACTGTTGAACCCTAAATTAGCCTACCCATAGGCCTTCATGGCAACCAAAGTAATGTAGAAAAGAAAAGTTTCCCACTGTCTCCTAAGTTTCTTATCTGAAAAGCATACAACCTCCCCTCCCTTGAACAATCTCGCAAGGACAGACAAGCATACAACCTCCCCTCCTTTGAACAATCCTGCAAGGACATCTCAACCCTGCAGCTGTGACCCAGGCTATCAGGGCATTCTGTGCAAACCCTAGCTAACTGCCAAAATCCGCTTCTGTTTATCCCGCTTGCTTGCAAACTGCGACAGCAACCCCCTATAAAAAGGAGCCATTTTAAAACCTGGGTGCTGCAGTTCTCTCCTGCATGAGAGGTGCTGCAGACGCCCGTGGGCTTAGCTCAATAAACTTCATAAAAGTGGTTAAAGTCTGAGTGTGGTCGATCTCCTGGGTTATAACATTTGGAGGCCCCAGCGAGATCAACCGCGAGGTCCCCCTTAATTGGGGTCGACCTCCTCAGACTAAGCGGGAAGTGCCTCCACTTCCTCGCCTTTGCTTTTGATTCGGGATCGGATTCGGACTAGGACGGTGGCCTCGAGGAATTTGGTAAGGGATTCTCCCTTTTGTGTTGGCTCCGGAGCATTTGTGGGGGCTGTTGCAGGCGGGACGCCGCGGTACTGCACTCCCCGAATCAGGGACGGGACGCCCTCTCCTGATTTTGGAAACCGTTAGGTTTCACTTTGGTATTTGGCTGTGTGAGTGGGAGTGAGACTAGTCTCCAGTGTTTTGTTCGTTTTTCTGTCTATGTTCAGTGTTTCTTGGTGTTTTAACTGTTTCAACCCTGACAGGATGGGACAAGGAAAATCCACTCCGCGGACTCCTCTTGAATGCATTCTTGCTAATTTTTCTGATTTCTTTAAGAGATCCTGTGACTATGGGAAGCCAGCAGATCCAGGCTTCCTACGAACCCTCTGTGAACTTGAATGGCCAGCCTTCCGAATAGATTGGCCTTCGGAAGGCTCATTTGATTTATCTCTGTTGCTTGCTGTACGGTCTGTTGTTTATGGGGTTCCCCACCCCGACCAGAGGGTTTATATAAATGTTTGGATTGACATTGTGTATGATAAAGTAGATTATATCCAAAAATGCCAGAAACCAGGGAAGGGTGATATGTATGCAAGGGTAAGCAGAAAAACCATTTTAGTAGCTGCCCCGAAACCTCGAGGGGCACGGGGTCCCCCGAGAGAAAAGAAAGATGAAAAACCAGAGAAACAGAAACCCCGTTTATATCCTGTTCTGCCGGGGAAAACTGATAATATAGCTGAAAGCTTATTTGACCCCCCGCCTTGCCCAAGAACTCCCTCGCAGCAACAGGCCCCAAGGTGCTCGCCCCAAGGGGAAGTCCAGAGTCCTCCCCACACAAGAGGGGGGACTCTCTATCAGCCCCCTCCACCAGGGCCTGATTCTTCAGTGCCCCTGTTGCCGCTCAGGGAAGTTCCTCCTCAACCAGGGGCGCCTCCGGGCCATACTCGAATGATTTATGTTCCGTTTTCCACCTCTGATCTCTATAATTGGAAACACCAGAACCCTCCTTTTTCAGAGGACCCCCAGAGGCTGATTTCACTTTTGGAAACTATTTTCCGCACTCATCAGCCTACCTGGGATGATTGTCAACAGATTTTACAAACTTTGTTCACTTCTGAGGAGAGAGAGAGAATCCATCGGGAGGCTGCTAAGATTATCTTGGGGGACAAAGAGGGGGACTCCCAGACCAGGAGGGATGAATTAGAGGAATTACTCCCTTCGAGTCCCCCTCGTTGGGACCCTAACACTGATGCAGGGATGACAGCCTTGCGCCACTATCACCAGTCTCTACTTAGGGGTCTAAGGGCTGCAGCTAAAAAGCCTACTAATTTAACTAAGGTTAGTGCAGTCATGCAGGGTAAGGACGAGTCCCCGGCTGCTTTCTTAGAGAGATTATTGGAGGCATATCGAATGTACACCCCCTTAGACCCAGAAGATGAAAATAACAGACGAATGGTAAACATGGCGTTCGTCTCTCAGTCGGCCCCAGATATTAGAAAAAAACTTCAAAAGCAAGAAGGGTTTGAAGGAAAAGCTAGAAGTGAATTGGTAGAAATAGCTCAGAAAGTTTTCCAAAATAGAGAAGATCCTATTCGGGAGCAGACCAAGCAGCTCTCGCGAATCTTGCTGGCAGCACCAACCCGGAAACCCCATCCCTCCAAGGGACGGCCGGATAGAAGAGACCTGAAGAAGAACCAATGTGCCTTTTGCAAGGGGATGGGGCACTGGAAAAAGGATTGTCCTAAGTTGATAGACAGAAGGGCTCAGGAACCTAAGGAACCGGCCCGCCTCTTAGTAGAAACTGAAGATTGAGGGAGTCAGGGTTCCTTCACGCTTGGCCCCCAGGAACCCATGATAAAATTAACAGTCGAAGGGAAGCCAACTGAATTCCTAGTAGACACGGGGGCCACCTTTTCAGTTCTCCAAGAGACAACTGGGGAACTTTCATCCCAGAAGACTTCTATCATAGGGGCAACAGGAAAACCTAAATCTTACCCCTGGACTCAAGCCCGAATTACTGACTTAGGAAAGGGTACTGTTACCCATTCCTTCTTAGTAATGCCAGAATGCCCATACCCCCTCTTAGGCCGAGACTTGCTGCAGAAATTAAAGGCAACCATTTCTTTTAAAGATGGGGAAACAATTTTGCAACTGGGAGATCAGCTCCCTCAATCAATTATGTTAACTGTCCCTATCTCCGAAAAATATATTCTATTTGAACAAGAGCCCAAGGGGGCTATAGGAGAAAGCTATATCCAGGAACTACTTATTAAAATCCCCGGGGTCTGGGCAGAGAGCAACCCGCCAGGATTGGCTTTGCATCAACCTCCTATCATTGTGCAACTCATGAATACTGCTCTCCCCATCCAAGTCAAGCAATACCCTATACCTCAGAAGGCAAGGGAAGGTATAGCGAAACATATCAAGAGATTAAGAGAAGTGGGGATACTGACTCCCTGCCAATCACCCCGGAATACCCCCCTTTTACCAGTAAAAAAGCCAGGGACCGAAGATTATAGACCAGTACAGGACCTAAGAGAAGTCAATAGGAGGGTTGAAACCATTCACCCCACTGTACCTAACCCTTATACCCTTCTGAGCTCTCTGCCTCCAGAACGAACTTTTTATTCTGTACTGGACCTGAAAGATGCCTTCTTCACCTTACCATTGGCCCCTCAGAGCCAACCCATCTTCGCCTTTGAGTGGACGGACCCCGAAGGGGGATTTTCAGGTCAGCTAACCTGGACTAGACTCCCACAAGGATTCAAGAATTCTCCAACCATCTTTGATGAAGCCCTGAGCCGAGACCTCCTGGGATTCAGGGAATCCCACCCTCAGGTAACTCTTTTGCAATATGTAGATGACCTTCTTCTTGCAGCAGCATCAGAAGAGGATTGCCTAACCGCCACCAAGGAATTGCTCTCTGAACTAGCATGCCTCGGCTACCGGGTGTCCATGAAAAAGGCTCAGATCTGCGTGCGAAAAGCCACATATTTGGGCTACCATCTGGAAGAAGGTAAGAGGACCCTATCTCTGGGACGGATAGAAGCTATCCTGAATATCCCAACTCCAACCACCAAGCGACAGGTACGAGAATTCCTAGGGGCAGTAGGCTACTGCAGGCTCTGGATACCTGGGTTTGCTAAAATTGCAAAACCCTTATATGCCTGCACAGGTGGAAGGGACCCTAACTTTCATTGGACTCGGGAAGAAGAACAGGCTTTTATAGCCCTCAAGCAAGCCTTAGCCTCAGCCCCTGCCTTAGCCCTACCCGACATCACGAAACCTTTTCAGCTGTTTATAGCTGAAAAGAAGGGGATTGCCAAAGGGGTCCTCACTCAAACCTTAGGGCCTTGGAAACGCCCAGTGGCCTATCTCTCCAAGCAACTAGACCCTGTAGCTGCAGGATGGCCATCATGCATGAGAGCGGTAGCTGCGACCGCCCTTCTTGTCAAGGGGGCACAAAAATTGACCTTGGGCCAGGACTTGCAGATTATCGGGGGCCACACCACTGAGGCCCTCCTTAGATCCCCACCTGACCGTTGGATTTCGAATGCGCGTCTTACTCAATATCAGGTGCTGCTACTAAATCCCCCTCAAGTCACTTTCTCTAAGTCCACGGCTCTCAACCCAGCTACTCTGTTGCCAGATTCTAAATATGGAGAAATTGTCCACGATTGCCTGGACATTTTAGAAACTATCACTGGATCTAGACCTGACCTCCGGGACACTCCCCTAGAAAACCCAGATTATGAGCTTTATACTGATGGAAGCAGTTATCTGAAAGATAAACTGAGATATGCAGGTGCAGCAGTGACCACGGAAAATCAAGTACTCTGGTCACAGGCTTTGCCCCAAGGAACCTCCGCCCAGAAAGCAGAACTAATTGCTCTGACCCAGGCGCTTCACTGGGCAAAAGGTAAGAAAGTCAATATCTATACTGACAGCCGGTATGCATTTGCAACTGCCCTGGTACATGGAAGCCTCTACCAGGAAAGAGGACTTTTGACATCAGCTGGAAAAGAAATTAAAAATAAGCAAGAGATTTTAGCCCTTTTAGCAGCTATATGGGAACCTAAGGAGGTAGCCATTATCCATTGCAAAGGGCATGAGACCCAACCAAGTCGCACCAAGAAAGGGAATGATCTTGCAGACCTAACTGCGAAGCAGGTAGCGTTGGGAGAAGTGAAACCACTCGAAATCTTGCCACTTCTTCCCCAACGAGCCCTGCCTACTTCTCCTAGCTATAACCAAGAAGAACAAGAATTAGGACAAAAACTGAATTGCACCACTGAGGCTGGACTTTGGCAACGATTGCCTGACGGGCGCCTGCTGCTGCCAAAAGCTTTGAATATTGCCCTAGTCCGAGACCTCCATTATAGCACTCACCTTGGTACCTCAAAATTAATTGCTCTAATTAATAAACATTTCTATGTTCCAGATTTGAAGACCATCGCCAACTCAGAGGTAACCCGTTACTCAGCATGCGCTCACGTCAACCCAGGGCCTCCAATCTCTCGCAGTGTAGGGGTCCGAATCAGAGGCCATGAACCAGGAGAACATTGAAAATTAGATTTTACTGAAATTGGAAAAAGCAAATATGGCTATAAATATCTCCTGGTCTTTGTAGATACTTACTCCGGATGGACTGAAGCTTTTGCCACCAAGCATAAAACTGCCAATATAGTTGCCAGGCACCTCCTGACAGGAATCCTCCCACGATTTGGCTTACCCTTGGCGTTGAGGTCCGACAATGGCCCGGCTTTCATAGCCAAGATATCCAAAAGTCTAGCTGAGGCACTTAAAATAGACTAAAAATTACATTGCATTTACAGGCCTCAGAGCTCAGAACAGGTAGAGAGGATGAATAGGACTTTAAAGGAAACTTTAACTAAATTAAAATTGAAGACTGGAGAGAGTTGGGTAAGTCTTCTCCCTTTTGCCTTACTAAGAACCAGATGTACCCCTTATTTAAAACATTTAACCCCTTTTGAAATAATCTATGAAAGACCACCTCCCATAATCCCCAAATTACACTTGAACCACCTGGGTGACTTAACTAACCAAAAGTTTCTCAAGTCCCTACAGGCTATCAACCTCATCCGAAAAGAAGCACGCCTTCTAGCCCAGCAAAAGAAACAACCAGGAAACGTTCAGCTTCCAACACTTAACATAGAGCCTGGGGACTGGGTTTGGACTAAAAAATTTAACCGAGAAACTTTAGAACCCACCTGGGAAGGACCCTTCCTTGTAATCCTCTCAACCCCAACAGCTGTTAAGGTAACAAAGAAACGCCATTGGTTGCACCATACTCAGGTAAAGAAGGCACACCCTGACCAGATCCCAAAGAAATGGGAGGTCAAACCAGATGGCAAGGACCCACTCCGACTCAAATTTATTTCCTCCTAAGCCTTAGCCTACCTGCCACTTTTGCTTCCTCCATTCCCACCAAGTACCAGTGGGTCCTAATTCGAACCATAGATAAAAAACATATAGCTACTAATAAAACTTTTAACACTACCCAGGTAACCCTCACCACTGACTTCTCTCAATTCTTCGATGACAACCTTTGTGACCATGAGCTTGGAGAAAGAGCCAAAAGGAAGCTCCTCATTATCCTTTGGCACGTAACTCTCTCACCTATGCCCAATTACAAGCCATAAAATGTGACAAGGGTAAAACCAGCCAAGTACTATGGCATACCCAACACTATGCCTGCCCTGAACGCCCCTCAGGACAAAAGAGGCAATGTGGGTCTGTTGCTGATTACTATTGTAAAGCTTGGGGTTGCGAAACTTTAGCATTAGGATGGACTCCTGGAGGGGGAACTGACCCCAACTTAAGCCTCCTCCGAAAAACTACTTTTAATCCACCCATGCAAAATTGAAAAGTCCATCCTAACTGTAATAACCAAACTTGCAACCCCGTTACTTTAACCATTAAAAACCCCTCTGATCCCCAATGGGCTACTGGCAAAACTTGGGGTCTGCGCCTATATGCCTCCGGTCAAAACCCCGGAACTCTGTTCACTGTACAAAAACTCCCTTGGACTTCTAAGAATAAACCTACTAACTCTCAATCGGGGCTCCCAATTAAAAACCCTATTGGACCTAACCCAATCCTGAACCCATCATTGGCCCTAAACAATAAGATTAAAATTGTCACCTCCCAAAACAGGCCTACTACTGGCCCTAACTCTCCCCAACTCCTAGCGCCATCACACCCATTGAACTCCTTTAGTAATTCTTTGTTAACTATGCTAGACTCTGTTTTCTCCCTTCTGAATGAAACTCAGCCGGCCATCACCACTGAGTGTTGGCTCTGCGTCGATCCGGCACCACCATACTACGTAGAAATTGGTGCCAACCTGACGGGAGAAATGGCCCCCCGGACCGTCTCCTACACCGATGCCGACAACTTTGGAACTGGTATCCTGTCTGATTATTCTCATCAGAAAAAACTCACCCTCAGCGATCTCCAAGGACAAGGTATCTGTTTCACCAGCGGCAGCTACTCCATAGACGACTCACCTTATAAAGACAATTGCTTAAACACTGTCCCCCTTACTGCTTCAAGATCCACTTGAACTTTAATTACCCCCAATGGTACCTGGTTTGCCTGCTCATCTGGTATCACCCGCTGTATTGGCCCTAGTAATGCTTCTGACCTATGTATTGGTGTTTATATCATTCCCCAGGTTTACCTATATGCTGGACCCTCAAGTACTGCCCACTTCCTAGCTCAAGATCAACATTTTAAACTACAAAAAAAGACTCCAATTCTAATCCCTATCTTAGCCACCTTAGGGATTGCAGGTTCAGCAGCCATAGGAGCTGGGGCCATGATTACCTCTGACATTGGTATTAGAAAACTTTCAGCTACTTTCTCTGCTAATGTCGCTCTCCTTCAGACCCAAGTACAATATCTTGAAAAACAAGTTAATTCCTTAGCAAAAGTAGCTATACAAAACAGAAGAAGACTAAATTTACTGTTTCTGAAACAGGGTAGCTTATGTGCTGCCCTCGAAAAAGCCTGCTGTTTTTATGTAAACCATTCAGAAATTATTAAACAATCAATGCAAAAACTACAAAAGAGACTCAGAGAGAGGGATCTAGAAGAACAATCCTCTGAGTCTTGGTTTCAAAACCTTTTCAATTGGTCTCCATGGATAACTACTTTAATTTCAGCCCTAATAGGCCCTCTCATACTGTTACTTTTGGGTCTCACTTGCGGACCTATCATTATCAATAGGCTTGTAGCTTTTGTCAAGGACAGAGTCCAATCGGTCAAACTAATGGTATTAGCCCAACCCTACCGACACCTGCCAACAACTGGAAACCACTATGATGAGTCAATGATTTGACCCACTAAGAAGAGAAGTGGGGAATGTTGAACCCTAAATTAGCCTACCCATAGGCCTTCATGGCAACCAAAGTAATGTAGAAAAGAAAAGTTTCCCACTGTCTCCTAAGTTTCTTATCTGAAAAGCATACAACCTCCCCTCCCTTGAACAATCTCGCAAGGACAGACAAGCATACAACCTCCCCTCCTTTGAACAATCCTGCAAGGACATCTCAACCCTGCAGCTGTGACCCAGGCTATCAGGGCATTCTGTGCAAACCCTAGCTAACTGCCAAAATCCGCTTCTGTTTATCCCGCTTGCTTGCAAACTGCGACAGCAACCCCCTATAAAAAGGAGCCATTTTAAAACCTGGGTGCTGCAGTTCTCTCCTGCATGAGAGGTGCTGCAGACGCCCGTGGGCTTAGCTCAATAAACTTCATAAAAGTGGTTAAAGTCTGAGTGTGGTCGATCTCCTGGGTTATAACAAACATTTCTGATTATAGTCCAAGGATTTATACTGTTACCTACCCAAGTAAAAGTTGATCTTTTGGATCCTGAGATACATACACAAAGTCCCTAGGTGAAAAATAGAGTGGTTAGCTTCAGTAATAAAACACAGAAAGCAGAGGCAATTCATTTGAATATTTGACTTTACCTCAAGTAGGCCTTGGGCTTATAGCCCAGGGCCAGAGCCTTTTCCTCGGCCATAATCAGCATTGCAGATGCACCGTCGGTCTGAAATGTTAACCAGAACAATAATGTTCAATTCCTGAACCTTTTGAAGGGGTTTCTACAGCCCTCTTCTATATCCTGTTCCTGAATCTATCAACTAATTACACAGCAATTCAATATAACAAAACTTACTTCATTTCATCCATCCTTAAATCACAATTCAAACACATACACTGACACATATTTGAGGGAAGGGGGTAGAGGGGCTTGTTCAAAAAGTACCATAATTATCAAAATGGATAAAGAGACTAGGTAACTTCAGAAATACATGCTCATAATAAATTTAAACCAAAGTGTTTTGCTTTGGGACCAGAATATGAAGACTTTTAGGAATTAAAATGATCTAGCGTCTAACATCTGGCTATCTAGTTACCTCCCTTACCTAGCTATCTAATATAGCCAGTCCATTCATCTTAGCTATTCAGCTGTTACATTTTCTGGGCTGTTTCTCAACCACTTCCCAACTGCGGCTGCTAGGTGATTTCTGTTTACAGACAAGAAACCAATGCTAGAAGAAGAAACAGGCAGGCAGCTCAGAGTATTAGAAACACCATCTTCCCTCTGCTTTTTCCCAGGTGACAGTTGAGGAATTGGGGTACAAATAGTTATCATTGAAAAAAGTCCTTTACCATTACTTCAAAAGAAAGAGCTCCAAAAAAGTAAAAATTCCAAAGGAAAGGAAATTACCCCGTATAGTTTGCAAATTCAAAACAATTTCTACCACATTCTATCATATGCTCACAACTCAGTGACTCTGAAGAGACTCTGCAGCCACCGTAAAGTTTGGAAACAGGTGAATGTTCATAATAAATGGTTTATGGACATCATGCTATAGTATATTCAGCATGCCATTGTGCAGATGTGCAATCAATGTGGTGCAGTCACACATTTCCGAAACGTATCATGTGTGGCCTCGGATGATTTGTATCTGATTTTCACTGAATAAACCTGTACCTTGAGTACACTCCAGGAGAAGTAATCGAGGGAGTTCAGAGCTAGCCAGAGTATAGCCCATGCTACATGTCATAATATCCAGCCCAGTTTTGGAAATATCTTCTAACCAGTCCTGCACCCACTCTGGCTTACTGGGGGGTGGGGGGCATCCTCTTGGAACAGCTCCGGGGATCTCTCCTCTAGCCCATCAAGGGCAGGCATTGATTGGTCACTTACCATGGTCAAATACTTCAAGACTTTGCTTGTTTCCAGACTTTATGGCCACTTTATAAACACAAACCAAATCCCATTTCAACTTACTCTAAAGTTGTGGGTTTTTAAAAATTGAACCAGATTTTTATGCTGAATTGAGATTCAAATAAATGGGCATTGGCTAGGATTTGGCAATCTGTTTGTTAGACCTTTATTGTAAAAAAACTTTTTAAGTATAACAGCTTTATTGAGACATCGTTACATATCATAAAAATCACCCTTTTAAAAAGTGCACAGTTCAGTGGTTTTCAGTATCTTCACAAAGTTGTGCAGCAATCACCACCATCCAATATTTTCAACCCCCCACCCGCCCCCCTCCAAAAAATCCTATGAGGCTGACCCTGGTGCAAAAGCTAAATATAGCACAGGTAACTCTTTGCTTAAGGAGAAGTGAATACTCAGGGTTGTCAGTGAAATTCCATTTTCCATCCCTCAATCAATGAATTTAAAATGGATTAATGGTCCCTTTGTTTTCTGGGTTGTTGAAACAGCCTTCTCCCTCTCTTAACATTGTTTACATAATTTGTTTTCCTTTCTCTAATACACTTAAGTCCTTTGAAAGACTTCAGTCTAAGAACATGGAGGATGAATATACAATGGATAATCTCTACTTTGCTGGATCTCTGAAAAAGATTAGTGTTCTGTCATCTGATGTCCCTGAAGTATATGTCTGATTAATACCTATATTTTTAGTTTCAAAATAAGGTAAAAATGAAAATGGAGCATAAAATCCATGTAAATGTAAACATCTTTGTGAGAAACACAAAGGAGTAAAATCTCCCAGAAATGCACAAATGGCTCCCAGAACCGTAATGAGTCAGCAGGTGAGAAGGAGCAACACACAAAGCTGGTCTAATCCCAGGCTCTTGAGCTCTACCTTCCACTGTGGGGAGGAAATCATCACTGGGGCCAATCAGAGACCATCCAGGGATTGTGATCAATTAGGGGAGTTAAATTATAAAAGAAACCTTGACCTATTTCCAGAAGACCATAGACGGTAGTAAGAGACCAAAAGTAACATCTTATGAGTAGCAGCAGATCAAAAGGAATGTGTATTGAGGAGCCAAAAAAGCAAAGAAGGAGGGGGCGGATGTGGCTCAAATGGTTGGGCGTCCGTTTGCCATATGGAGGGACCTGGGTTCGATCCCCGGGACCTCCCGGTAAAATAAAATATATATATATATAGGAGGCGCATGGGCTGCCAGGCTCTGTGTGCCGGTGAGCCGCCAGGCCCCGGGAGCCATGCAGCAAGATGATGATGTAACAGGGGAGAGACAAGACGAGATGCTCCGAAAGCTCTGAAAACCAGGAACCGAGGTGGTACAGGTGGCAGAACACCTCTCTCCTACATCAGAGGTCTCCAGGATCGAATCCTGGTGAAGACTGGAGGAGAAGGATGAGAAGAGATGGCAGGAAACAGACATAAGAGAATTGCCCAGCGAATGGACACAAAACAGCAAATGGGGAAGGGGTGTTTAAAATGGATAAAGTAAATAAATTTATTCCAAAATCCTTACAGAAAAGTAATTTTGGGGTCAGTATAAAGCATCAGTTCCTATTAATCAGACCTAGAAGCAGCATCCCATTATTCTTTCTGCATCCTTTTCCATGTCGTATACCACTTCCCAAATCATAGCCTCTGCTCCAACCAAGCTATTCCCAGAGAGGTCCAAGCTCCCACACCTCCTTGGGAGCACCTTTGCTGCTCCGTCTGGCCCTTTCTACACTCTTGAATTGGCTTTTACTCTTCCTTAAAGGCTTGCTGTTCCCCCCTCTGAGAAGCTTCTCTGGCTCCCCCAGTCTGGTCAGAGGCCCTCTATGGATCTTTTCCAGTAGTCTGTGCTTCCATCCATCACAGCACTTTCTCACTCTTTTACACTTGACTATTCTTTTGATCTCCAGTGCCTAGCAGAGGCAGCAAATGTTTTGACCAAGGAAGAGAACAGCATTCCGTACCTGTATGGTAGCTGGGTTAGATGATTTCTAAGGCTTTAAAACTATGATGCTTTTGTTTTTCACAATTCTACTAAACATTGTAGCATATATGACTTTGTATTTCTCCTCCAACTCTTCCAGTTCTTTCTCCCACTCCAAATAGTAGCAGAATCCCTAAATAGTTAAAACTGCAAGTCGCTATGACTGGTGACTGATGAGCAGATCTTACACTAGGATGCTAACCTGTTTTTCTAGAAGCTTGCCATGGCGTTTGTCTTCCCCAAACTGCCTAATCACCCCTATATTGATAGGCCCTTCCCACCTTGCGGAAAACATGTTCCTTTAGGTTCTGCTTCCTGTCCTTTGGGTTCGTGAGTAAATCACTGCATTCCTTGGAAAGCAGCTCCCTCCCCCAGATGCAAGTAAACATGCTCCGTAAAAGACCACCCTCCTCTGGTGGTGTGTGCAGATGTCAAACCTGGGAAGCACCGTCTCTCCTCCCTGCCACCGAAAACTAGGACTAGGCCATGGCTAGGCTTGGGACCACCTCATCCTCCTGCCACCAAGGATGAGGACCCCATGTAAGCCCCCTAAATAAATGCTCATCACTTGCCAAGACAGACTTGTCTGAGTCTATCTGTGGTCTGACATATCCCTATGCATTCAGCAGGAAGCTGTTGCTTTACACAGCTCCTTGCCATACTTGGGACATACATTATCTTTATCATATACTCTTTAAGCTTCTAGTCATAATACATACAAATAAATCTATTTTAGGCTTTTCTATTGAAAATACACAAATTTGAAAGTCACGACTCAACACAAATAGTATTGATACCAGAAAAGAAGAATTCGCAGCTGTCACGGTGCCATAGGGCTTGATGAAGGCGGGTTTTAGCTTGGCCATCTGCTCCAGTGAGGAAGGACGAATGCCATTATCTTTGCTAACTGTATCTTTTCCTATAAAAACACAGACTTTTTAACTCTAAGGAACTGCAAGCATTAAATATCATCTCCAGAGAAATGTGCTTTTAAAATTACAAGAATAAATGATATATAAAATATACCTATTCACTAGGAAGGAAGCCTTTCAGAGTTCTCAAGACTGTATCAAATTTTAAACACTTAGGACAATTGGGAAATAATCTAAATGATTTAACAGAAAAAGAAGACGTGCTATTTTCTTAAGGCATTCATTCACATTTGGCTATCCTATCCAGAAGTTATTTGAGTCAGGAATTTACAAATTAGGCATGTATATAAATAACTAAAATATATCAGGAAATTCTAAAAGGAGGCCCATGGCAACTTCTCTTTTCAAATGTTTACCTATTGTAACAATAGAAATGGGAACCTGAGTCCATGTTTAAGGATGAAGGCTGAGTTTGTTGGGGAGAGAACCACATACTTGGAAAGGCACTTGAGGGTTTCTGAGTTTTAGGACCAACCCAGACCTCCTTGCCGAGTATGACTGAGCATTTCTCTCTACAAAGCTGAGTGAACCCTTGTACCTGGAACTTTAAAGGGGACCACATCAGAGAGGAGCCCTTCATCCTGCGCCTTCTTGGCCAGACTGTGAGACCGCAGTGCGTATTCATCCTGCTCCAGTCGAGAAACAGCAAAGGCCGCTGCCAGGCGGTCTGCAGAGTGGCCCATGGTCTCGCTGGTGGAGAACTCGGCCACAGCAGGGAGCTGGTGAAGGAGATGGGGAGGATCGGAAGCACTGTGACCAGGTGACACATGGTGTTACACAATGTCAAGGGTTGTCCTGTGTTACTTGGAAAAGATAAGATCTGCTGCTGGTTTACAATCTATCAGTCAAGATCAAGACCAGGAAACTCTTGGTGAGCAGGATGTCTCTAAGGAGGCCTTACACATTCAAATTCTCTGACCACTATATGTGTGTGTGTGTGTGTATCTTTTCTCTTTTTGCATCTTGACCACATAATTAACCCCTCCCTATAACTAATAGAATCCACAACTAGTCGAGCATCCTGGAGCCCATAGTCTCACCTAATGTGAAAGTTCGGCAGTGAGCTGCTTTGGAAATACAAGTTTCTCTGTTGAAGCGTTCACGAGTCTCACCTCAGGTGATAGAAAATTCAGTCGGAATTTAGAGAGTAAAGACAGTCGTTGACCCAGAGTCTTGGCCTTATTGAGATCAAGCATCATTTTCCTCATTTTCCTTGAATGACGAATTGGAACATCAGACATTAGCTCCACACCGCCCGCGACGATCACATCGCACTGCCCGGAAGCAATCAAACCGATACCTACAGGGCAGGGGTGAGCCATGGATTAACATCTTTTGCAGGAAATAATGTACATTTGGTGATTTCAGCGTTTTGATTAAAAAGTTGTACAACAGTTAGCATTGTACAACATCTGTAATTAAAATTTCCTGTTTTTCCGAAGGAATAAGATGTAATATTAAAAAATGGCCGAAAATACATTGCTAATGCCAGAGAAAAACAAGCTTCATTCAGGCCACATGGGCATCAACTTCTAGAAATACCCATGAGACCAACTCTCAAACAAATCACATTCTAAACCAGAGAACGTTTTGCACATCTCATATGCCCCTAAATTTTAATTTTCAAAAGTTATTATTCCCCTAGAAAGGGAATTTTAACTTCAACTACAATTTTTACTTATTTATATCCCTCAGAGAAATTCTAGCATTTGAGATGTCAGGTGGCTGCCCTCCCTTTTATGGCCACTAGCCAGTAGCAGCCTGTGGCTCTAACTGGGAAGGGGTTACCTGCTGCAGAGGGTAGAGGACACCCCGGCTGCTGCCTGTGGCATCACCTCCTGACACCCGTGAGGTAGGCAGGCTGCCCAGGCTTGTCTCGATGTCACTAACAGAGCACCCGATAGCACATCCTCTCAGGCGTCCTGTTTTTTTGTACTAATGGTTGGTGTTACAAAATGCCCCACAATTTTGCTAAAGTTTGTCAGGAGAATTTGCAACTAATTACAGAAATGCCAAGGACCTGGGTTGAAAGTGAAGGAAAGAGACATACCACCTCAAGAGGTGATTTGTAAGTATGGGGATGGGGAGGGTCGTATTAGAATCAATCACTTGTGGAACAGATTTGAAACTATTCAGGACTCAAGTCCTAAAGCGCCCTCCCAGGGACAGGCCCTGCCAGGGACACGCCATCCTAGGGACATGCTACAGCCAGTGACTGTCCCCGCTGCAGCCAGCTGTGCTCCTGATGGAGAAACGATGGGAGTGGCTGTGTTCCTTAGGCAGGGAGAGTGAGAGAAGGTTGAAAACTACTGTCAACAACCAAATTTTTAAAATGCTATTTTATTTAAAAATAAAACATAAATTCAGAGATTTATACTAATCCTTTAACTTCTGTTAAAAGAGGACCTTTTATTATCTGCACTCATAAAAGACAAAGGTGTCCCTTCTGCTTTCAGGCAAGCGTACCTGTGGTCATGGCTTGGTTGGAAGAGATGCAGGCCATGGTGACAGTGTGGGCAGGAGTCTTGTCGGAGAAGCCAGCTCCGAGGGCAGCCTTCAGGAAACACAGGGCATGGTCACTTACAAAGGAAGTGCTGCAAGCAAATGCTGCTTTAAGCTCTCCTCTGTGTGGTGCACCAGGGAAGGGTTCGGCTCACTAGTCTACAGAGTATCTTTAAAATAAAATTAAGCCCAGTGCAAAAAGGGGTGACTGACTTTTAATGTAGCCATTAACTGACAGGCAATCTGCAAAATTCCTGGCACCCTATATCTTTTTTTAAACTTTTTTTGTACATTTAATAATTGAAAATATGAACACTAATTAAAAAGAAAAAGAAAACAGTTGAATAAAAACATACATTTCTCAATTAAATGTACTGGATACATATAAAAAATTTTTTTTAATCCTACAATATGCTACACGATATATTTGGTTCATAGTAACACAATCATATAGTATTTGTCCTTTTGTGTCTCGCTTGCTTTGCTCCACCCTATTTCTTATATGTGATACAAGGTTGCAATACTCTTCTATTTGACTTAATTTCTTAGCAGTGCTTTGTTCACAGCCTTCAAGCAGAGCAATATATAATTTAATTTTAATCTGTTTAGATTTTCACATAAACTAAGTAAAACCTGTTAAAAAGAGTTCATGGACTCATAAAATATCAATGGGGTAGGGTCCTCACGCCCTGTGTCCCTGCAGTTTTAAGGCTGATCGCTTTTTTTTTTTATTTTGTACATTTAATAATTGAAAATATAAACAATTAAAAACTAAAAAGTAAACATAGATGAACAAATATATACATTTCTTAATTAAATGTAATGGATACATATAAAATTTTTTTTGAATCAAACAATATGTTACCCATTATATTTGGTTCATAGTAACGCAATCACACAGTATTTGTCCTTTTGTGTCTGGCTTGCTTCGCTCAATATAATGTCCTGCAGGTTCATCCATGTTGTCATATGCTTTATGACTTCATTTCTTCTTACAGCTGCATAATATTCCATCGTGTGAATAGACCACAGTTTGTTTATCCATTCCTCTGTTGATGGACACCTGGGTTGTTTCCAACTTTTGGCAATGGTGAATAATGTGGCTATGAACATTGGTGTGCAGATGTCTGTTCGTGTCACTGCTCTCAGTTCTTCTGGGTATATACCCAGTAGTGGTATTGCAGGGTCACGTGGCAAGTCTATATTCAACTTCTTTAGGAATTGCCAAACAGTCCTCCATAGTGGCTGTACCATTCTGCACTTCCACCAACATTGAAGAAGTGTTCCTATCTCTCTACATCTTCTCCAATACTTGTAGTTCTCTGTCTTTTTAATAGTGGCCATTCTGATAGGTGTGAAAGGGCCGATCACTTTATAAACAGTTCCCATTCAGCTGCCCACCCTGCCTTCTTCTAGCATTTATCCTCACTGTCACTTTGTATCTTTCACCAGGGACTGTCTGATATTTCAGACAACACAATGTGAATCCAATGCAAAGGTGAAATGGAAAGCTTGCCAAATACGCAGGATCTCAGGTCAATGAAAGTAATTTTGGGAAATCACCTGAGCCACAAGTGAGTTCTAATAAAAATTAGACAGGTTAACAACTGGCAAAGAGAAAACTGACCAGGATGAAGATACAGTAGGTGCTTCCAAAGAGAATAATTTGCGAGGTCTTGGGACAACAGAAGCCTTTAATTAATCTTGCAAATGTGGTCTCTATTATGATGGCATGGCAAAAGTCAAACATGAAATGACAATACCTATTATTTTATTATACTATTTACTGGGAAAATTATGCTATCAAAAGACAAACAAAACAGTCAATGCCTGATTCTATTTTTATTTACATAAATAATTATTGTATAGGTGCAATTATAAAATACTTATAACATTTAAATTTCACTTTTAAAATAAAGCTCCCAATTTTCTTTCCTCACTATTTACTATGAAATTCTGGTTCCCATTAAGGGGAATTTGTTTTCTGTGGCCTTTTTCTGAAACTACTGAATTATCCTCAGATAACAAGTCTCTTCTATAATCTGGTAAAATAAACATGGCAGTCTGAAGTAGTTTAACTCATGTTTGCCCTTACACTTCTACTGTCTTTAGACGATTTACCATTCTCTATGGAAATAGCAATGTGTTACGGTAGTGTACGTGCAACACGGTCATGTTCTGGTCTTTTTTTTTTTTTTTTTAAAGATTTAATTAGTTATTTATGCCCCCCCGCCGCATTGTTTTGCACTGTCTGCTCTTTCTGTCCATTTGCTGTGTTCTTCTGTGTCTGCTTGTCTTCTCTTTAGGCGGCACTGGGAACTGATCCTGGCACCTTCCAGAGTGGGAGAGACGCGCTCAACCTCTTGTGCCACCTCAGCTCCCTGGTCTGCTGCATCTCTTATTGTCTCTCCTCTGTGTCTCTTTTTTGTTGCATCGTCTTGCTGTGCCAGCTCTCTGTGTGGGCCAGAATTCCTGCGTGGGCCAGGACTCCGCGTGGGCCAGCTCTCCACTCAGGCCAGCCCGTTGTGCCGGCCAGCTTGCCTTCACCAGGAAGCCCCGGGAATTGAACCCTGGACCTCCTATATGGTAGACAGGAGCCCGATGGCTTGAGCCACATCCGCTTCCCTGGTCTTTCTTGACAGACCTGATGTTAAGTGCTCAACCTAAGCTTTATAGAGAGACATGCTGAAAACTATCCCCTGGCAACTGCATGTCGGCCTCTCAAAGTAAACTCATTCACAAGGAAGTGAGAGGCAAGTCTTGAGGGCAAGGGGGCAGAGCTGTGCAGTGGAGCAAGGGGCATTCTGAGGTCACAACAGCCTGAGCTTCACAAGGTCCTCTCCAGCATGAGTAACCTTGGCCCCAACTGACTCTCGGGACTGGAGAAGCTTTAAATAGCAGTGGTTGCTGGTGCCCCTTGTCTACGTGCTTCTATTTAAACTTTGAATAGCTCAAGGCTAGCTTAGGCTCTGTCCCATGAAGGGGAAAGAAGTGGCCTCTTAGTTAAGCAAGAGAGCGGGGAACTATGCCAAGGCCTTTGGTAGTCAGGTTCATGGAAAGTCAGCACCTGAAGCCCTACAGGATCTCATATTAACATTATCAATAGACAACAGGTCCAAAAGAAATTTTTTAGCTGGCAATTAGGTTAGCTTTTAGTCCATAGTGCAACTTTAAAACTACATTCTCAAATCTCCTCAACCCAACCTCTCTCTGCAGCCCCTGCAAAAATTACCTGGAGCTCAACATAACTGGCCAGGGAGAGGGAATCTACCTCATGGCAATCAATAGCTGAGATTTGCATATGGATATAAAATTTCCAGAAAAAAATTTAAGGAAAATATTATAGCTTTTGTTTTAAGAGAGGAAAAAAGAAACATGGAGAAAATTGAAACAGAATATTACTTTTCAGGTGCTCTTGTGTCATTTTGTTATTTTCAGAATATAAAATATATTAAGAGTAGCTTGATGTGCTTGTGAAAGTGTCACGTCCGATACTTTTAGAAATGTGAAGGTCCAGAAAAGCAAAACAAAAACAAAAAATTTGAGAGGGAAAAACTTCTTCCTGTTCTTAATGAATTGTCTTGCCACCCTCCCCAACAACATACAGTCAATTTTTGTGGGTTTCTGTAATGCCATTCCTTGGTAGTTTTGACATTTATTGATAGGCACAAAGTGGGGCAGAACAAGTACTTTCAGTCCGCTCATTGCTCCTTCTTTCGTGACTGACAGGGATGGAAGTTATCACCCTCAGCACTGCAGAGAACAGAACAACAGACAAGCACAGACTGGAAACAAGGAAAAGATTTCACAGCATGAAATGTGCTTAGGAGCCAACTTTAGCCAAATACTCATTTTCAAACTGAAACAAGGTCCAGAAGGTGTGTTTGGACTATCTTTTGTGAAACGTCTGTAGACATGGCACAGGATTTCAAGGCCTGCCATCATCTGGGTTACCTAGTAAACACTCCATGGAACTGTGCCAACTAGGGCAAAGGTAAATTGCCGGGAAGGAGCTTTTTTAAAACCTGCCTTACGTGTCATCTAGTCAAGAGGAACAAGTGAATAAGACTACCTCCAACTAACAAAATCCAAGTTATGAAATATGTTCTTTGCACAATACTGAAAATTTAATTAATTATAGATGACATGAAGCTACATCAAGAGTAATATCAGCCACACTTTGCCAGAATATCTACTTTCCTAACACCAGAGGCAGCCAAATTAACATTTCCCAACAAGCTCAAATACTAGGGTACCATCTGATATATAATATAATTCTTTTAAATTTTAATCACATTCATTATTCAACATGAGTATATGTGTTCAGAGTCTGAAAAACTACAGTTTGATCTGCACTGGTATGGCCAGAGCAAACACAAACAAGCAAGCATAAAAGCAGCCTCCTTCCTCCCCTTGTGGTTTTCATGCTAATGATGGAGCTGCTTCCCACTGCATTACCCTACATTGGGCTGGAGAATGGATGAAGACTCTTAAACACCATTCAAATTGTAAAATCATGTATTAAGTCAAATGAAACTTTAGTTAATGGATTTTAAAAGTAAATTCTATTGGTCGAAATTTACATGGATTCTCCTCTCAACCTTTCAAAGCAAGATGAAGTTGGTTTTACTCACCTCTCTAGCAACATTGCTTGTTTTCACTTCCTGAATAACTGTACCAAAGATGATATAATCAACAACTTCCTTTGGGACACTGGTCTGGTGCAACAAACCACTGAGAGCAGAAATTCAAAGCAAAGAAACATTTCACACATCAGATAGTATTATATAGATCATCACATAAAACATTACACTTCTTTAAAAAGGTTAGTCTTGAATTTAAAAGGGTTGAGACTATCATTTCTTTAATTCCACAAGTGTTTGGCACTGTAGCAAAATAAGAAATGAATGCATGACTACCAAGGTCAATAGTTGATATTCAACTGGCAAAAGTTAGAGAGGAGGAATCAGGAATAATTTTGAATAGGATAAAAAGATAAGTAAACATGTTCACATCAGGAGGAACCAAAGTTTTCAGTATAAAAAGAGAAAGAGTGAAGATAAAATCAAAGAAACGAAGTAAAATCCCAAGTATGCCTGATTTTAATTTGAAATACCCATATAAACACGATGTTAAATAATATCTATATTTATCTAATTCTGCCCAATGATAGAGTCTGGAAACAATAATGCCCCAGGAAGAATGAACACAGCTCACCCCCGACTTGGCTTCTAAATGCCAGACCCCATGAAAAGATTCAGGCCCTCTTAGAAAATAACTGAGGCAGTAAAAGTGGTACACAGGTAAACACATTGTCAACCTTAAACTATACACTTAAAATCTGTGCATTTTATTGTATGTAAATTTTAGCTAACATAATAATAATAACAATGTATTAAAACCCAAAAGGAACACAAGAGCCAGCCTGAGGGAGCTTTTGCTGATAAAATGCAAGCTTCTAAAAAATGACTAAACTTGGTTGTAACACAATGAAAAACTAAAAATCTGAACAACCTTATCATGAAAATAAGAGAAAAACAACAACAACAATAGAAAGCTGTGCTTTACAGAAAAATGCCAGCTGATATATAGTGTAGGAGGAATAAAAAAATTAGAAAAATCACAAATTAACAGATTCAATGACTGCTAAAACCATTTGTTGAAGGTGTTTGGGGATCAAGATATTTGCGTGGTGCTAAGGTATCATACACTTTATAGATTACTCCATAATTGCAGGGGGGAAAAGGTTATCTTTACAATCCAAAGATCTGCCAGTCTGACCACCTTGACGCAGAAGTCAGATCTAGTACAAACATCATGTGCCCCTGAATGTGATGCAATGTGAAGTACGCTGCCTTACCCATCACTCATTCTTGCCAAAAAATGTGTAACCTGAATCTAAGTAAGCCTCTAGACCTCACTTCCTGTGCACAGGAAGATCAGAGGAGAGGAAAGTAACATATGATCATGAGAAAACATCCAGAATGAGGGATATATTATAAAACTGCAGTCCTGGACTTTTCAAAAAGTCATTGCCCTGGGGTAAAAAACAGAAAGAAAATGTTCTAAATTAAAAGAGACTAAAGAGACATATTCATTTGTGATATGAATCTTGACTGGATTCTGGGTTGAAAAAAACGATTACAAAAACAAAGACATTCTTGGAACAATTGGGGGTGTTTAAATATGAATTGGATAGAAGAAGTTATGATGAAGTCATTGTCATTATCCTGGCTGTGATGATAGCAATGTAGTTAGCATAAGGTCCTTATTCCTAGGGGATAAATGCCGGAGGATTTAGGAGAGAAGAGTCATAATGTCAGCAACTTACTGTCAAATGGTCCAAACCAGAGATATTGCAAACATGGCAAAATGGTAACAGCTATTGGATGTAGTGGATAGTGTTTAGGTGTTCATTGTAGTATTCTTTCAATTTTATTGAACATTTGATATTTTTCAAAATAAAAAGTTGAGGAAACATTTTTTCCCATTTGGCACATAATAAACAAAAACAAAAAACCACTGAACTTGCAAACTTCCAGTCTGGGACCATAACAGCACTATTATCAGAAACAAGAAAATAAGGTGAATTTGGGGAAAGATGAATTTTGATTTTTGACATCATGGACTTGAGGTGCCTTAAAAAAAGGTCAAATTTAGGACTTGGGACTCCTCTACTTAAAATAAAAAAGGTTAAATAAATGAGATTTTAAAAATAAGCAAATTACGGGAAGCGGCTGTGGCTCAATCAGTGGGGCTCCCGTTTGCCTTATGGGGGGCCCCGGGTTCGGTTCCCGGGGCCTCCTGGTGAGGGTGGGCCTGCCCACATGGTGTGGTTGGCTGACCCAGCGAGCACGGGCAGCAAGTGGGGGATAAATGAATAAATAAATAAAATCTTTAAAAAAAAAAAAAAAAAAAAAAAAAAAGCAAATTAATAGAGACAAAAAGTAGATTAGAGGTTACCAGGGGCTAGGAAGAGAGCAGAATGGGGAGTTATTGCTTAATAGGTACAGAGTTTCCATCTGGGTTCATGTAATAGCCTCTTTTTTTCCCCCAAGTCTTGATAATAGATGGTGATGGTGGTAGTTCAACATTGTGAATATAATTTAACACCACTGAAGTATACACTTAAAAATGGTTAAAATGGAAATTTTGTGTTTTACATTATGTTACCACAATTTAAAAAATAGAGATTTTTAAGGGAAAGCATGCATACAGAGAAAGGCAAAGCTCTAAGGACTGAAACTTGCCAAATACCCTTAAAAGGGAAAATGAGGAAGAGATTCAGTAAAAAAAAAAAAAAAAAAAAAAAAGTAGAGAAGAAACAGGGAGATGGGAGGAAAATCATGAAGGCACAGCAAGTAAGGAGTCAAGTGAAGACAGTTTTGAGTAGGGCTGACAGTGTCAAACGCTATTGAGGCAAACAGACTGAAGCCTGAGAAAGACTGGTGCATTCAGTGATTACAAAGTCATTATACGAGATGCTTCTCCAGCATGCTAACTGTAGAGCAATGGCAATGGAAACTGGATTATTATGAGATTAAGGAGAGTTAATGGATAGTAAGGAAAGAAAACCAACTTCACTCATTCGTGAAGTATGGCAGGAAGAGAAGAAACAGAAGCAGAGACGGAATGGGCAGAAAGAGCAACGGAAGGGTTTTTCCCAACATAGGAAAGACTAGGGCAAGGTGTCTATGGAAAGGAAATGAGATGATGCCTTACATGTTATTTCCACCACAGAAACAGCCACACATTTTATGACTTTCACCAAATTATTCATCCATCTCAATTTCATTTACCACGTCTAATTTTACATTTTTAATTGGTTTGCACATGAATCTCCAGCTTTCTCTCTAGGCTTCTTTCTAGATTAATATCTGCACAGTGTGTTGAACTACCCTTGACGATCATTAAGTTCCTGAGTAAACATTTGAACTACGTTTACATTGAACATATTGAACTACGTCAATCTAGTCCTACACATTGCTTATTGAAATAACTTATGGCTAGGTTCCTCGCTAAAAAAGAGTGTCATGTCAAGAGTTTTGTTTGTTAAACCTACAAAATAAAGATCACTGGCATTCACCAGCTGCTTGAATTCATGCAGGACATATGGTTAAAAGGAAGAATAAATGACTCTTGGAAAAGTTAATCAGTGGTTTTTCTTACCACATAAAAGTTAATATACCTTAAATATGGAAATTCTATTAATGATGCTATTTTAAGTGTAAACACTGGGGAAATGTGTCTTTACTGAAATAAGAACTAAAGTGAAACTACATTTACTTACAGAAGTGCTGCTCTAGCCAAGTCATGTGGCATCAGTTCTTTATATCTGGGGAAAGAAAACAAATAACTTAAGCTAAAAGCTTTAATAAAATATTTTTTATTCTATTTGAAATACTCTTAAAGAGATCATCTAACCTGTGCTGCGGCAACTGCACTTAACTATTCAAGGCAATCCATCACTTCAAGTGCAGAGATAGTGAGACATTTGCTGTCATCCTTAACAACCTGGCAAGCCTTACTGCACTTACTAAGAATCTAACAAAGTATCGCCCAGTACCTTACTGTTCAGCATGACATATGTTAAATATTCTTTTAAAAACTAAACCCTAGCTTAGGAATTCTTATTTTATTTTATTTTTAAAAACTTATTTAGTGATGCCCAAAGAGACCTGGGGAATTTATTAAGGCTTTTTTTTTTGGAGGTACCAGGGATTGAACCAGGACCTGGTACATGGGAGGCAGGTGCTCAACCACTGAGCTACACCCATCCTCCAAGCCATTTCTGTGGGGGTTTTTTGTTTTGTTTTTAAATTTTTTACTTTGAAGTAACTGGAGACTTACAGAGGAATTAGAAAGCTAGAACAGAGAGTTCCTGTGTGTCCTTTCAAAAATAAGAAATGAACATGGGCACAATACCATTCGTTAAGCTACGAACTTCATTATTTAGATCTCACCAGTTTTTCCACTAATGTCCTTTTTTTTTTTGTTCCTGGACATCATGTTGCATTTAGGAATTATGTCTCTTTAGTCTCTACCAATCTGTGACAATTTCTCAGCCTTCTCTTTTCTTTCATGACCTTGATACTTTCATGAAGAGGGGAAGTGACTTTCTCATCACATCATCTCAGGGAATACATTACATCACCAAGCCTTATTACTGATGATATTCATTTGATCAGTTAGTTAAAATGGCGTCTCAGTTTTCTCCACTGTAAAGTTACCATTTTTCCCTTAGTACTCAATCCATTTTAAGTCTGGCCCACACTCAAGGGGAGGAGAATTAAGCTCTCCCTCCTAGAGGAAGAAATATCAAAGAATTAGTGGACATATGTCAAAATCATCACAGCAATTAATAAATATTTGGGGGAAGATACTGTAAGGCTATGCAAATATTATGTACCTTAACGTTTTGCCCACTAATTTTAATATTCGTTAGTGGATCTTACTTGCCTCAATTACTACTGTGATTCTAATAGTGATTTATTTATTTCCCTCATTCCTTCTATATTTATTAATTGAAATTCTTCCAATTTTTCCCTTCTCCTTCATTTATTTATATCAGAAAGGACTCATGGGTATTTATTTTATTCTTTGGGCTATCATCCAATGCCATTGTAATTTTGGTGTTTTTTTGTTCCAGCTTTGATCACTGGGAGCTCTTTCAGGTTGGTTCCTGTGTCCTTTGGACAAAGCTCTATCCCTTTTTTTCTTTAAGGGATTCCTTAATTTCTGACACTACATGGTACTCTAGGTTCATCTTGCCTTTTCCCTGGCCCAGCCCTAGAATCACCTAATCCTCTAAGGAGCCCTGGTTCCTTTTATTGAAGAATGATATTAGAAGTCAAAATCTGGGTGTGACTCTTTTATTCATTGATTTTTTAAATGTCAGCAATAAATTCCCTTTATTTTTTAAGTCAAGAATTTGATCATTGGATTGAATAAGGAGATTCATTCTTTACATTCCTGAAAATTAAGACTTGAGTCCAAAAATATTTTTATTTTCATTCTGGATCACAGAGGAATCATCAGCATTTTTCCAAATTTTTCCTAGGTAAAACCAGTTTCTTCACATTATAACATAGTAATTTGGGGAAAAATTGTGTGTCAATTTAAAAATGCCCAAACTATACATTATTTCTCATTTGACAACCTTAATCCCTGTGTTCCCGCAACCATCTCACACACGCTTCTTGGGTCTACTGAGTCCCACAGCTGCTCTGTTCCGAGGAATGCTTCCCAAATGGCCCCAGCCCCTAGGAGGAACCTGGTCTTCCAAATAACACTCAAATTGAAGGCAAGATTTCTTCAAATTAAACAGCAAGGCTCTTTTTCCCCATAGATCTGCTATTTACAGAAGACTTATTTGCCACTTCAACAACTGAACTGTTTGTCTTTCTGATAAACACTTCCCTCTATTCCTTTTTAGTAACTTTTATTCTTTATATGAATATTAGGTTGAAATACTTTTTATTCGTTCTTTTCCATTAACTATCATTTCTTACATTACTCAAAGTTTTTTTCTTTTTCTCTGTGCCACTAAATTGCTTATGAGCTTTTCTTCTTTCTCCTCAGAATCTTGAATTAAACTAAAATACAACAACAACAAAAGGAACAAACTTTATACTAATGTACTGAATAGTTCACAAACTTCATGCAAATATGAATTATCAAAGAATAACTTAGATAATAAAAAATTCTGGGGATTTTCAAGCTGGGCTAGGATGATTCTAGCCCCACACACTTTGGATTGTGCGATGCTGGGGGTTTGGACCAGCCTTGTCAACTTCAATTCTCGAAATTCCCACTGGCCCACATCCTCAGTTCTCAAACTTCTGAGGAGGTAAGAAATAAAGTGCTCCTTCCAGACAAGCAAAGGACCTCTCTGTTGGAAGCAATCTATCTGGACCCAGACTAGGCTTTCCAAACAGCTGTTTCAAGCTACAACAACACTAGACCTGTTCATGAGAAAGGATGAAAATCAAATTTTGCAATATTATTTCACTGCTTGCTGGACTTAGCTATGTTAAGTTCATGAAAACGCTATCCATAAACTAGTCCACTAACAGTATTATTACTTACTGGGTTAATTTACAAACATCACTTTTGGAAGTGCTTTAAAAGAAGGAAAAAATACCATAACCGTTTCATACTTACGAAGTGCCTGACAGTAAAAATGGAGTGCGAACACCGTCTACCACCACCACATTCCTTATATTGGGCTTGGCTAAGGTCTTCTTCGATTTGGTCTGGGCAGCTTTAAGATAAAGTTCAAAGAATACTTCACTAGCATATATGAATTCAGATGTCTTTTTACATTTTTAAAGGTAGGTATTCTAGGAAGAATTAAATGATTCGATGACAAGTTGCATTTGCCATTTCCCAAACCCACTTCGATGTTTTAAAAAAAGAAAGGCTAAGAAATTGACCAGCCTTTACAGCATTTATAGAGAGTGTTTATCAGTCAGCCAAACCCAGGTTTTGGAGTTGCAAGGTGTCTCTGAAGTCATCTGGTCCAGCTCCCATGTTTGCAAATGAGAAAGTTTTTGCAGATCAGGAGCTACAACCAGATATTTTAACCTCCAATTCAGGTTCTTATCAACATTGCTACCATATGCCCACAGCACTATGGAATATAAAAAAGAAGCTATACTATCTACCCTTAGAAAATTCTGATGTGGTTAGAGGCCAACATGCACATGAAACAGAGTAGGAGTCGTGTGGGTGACTGTTGAATACATAATGAAAAATGAACACTATTTTCAAAATGTGGCTTTTATAATTAGTTGAGTTACTTTATAACATGCTAAATGTTTACTTTATAATATGCTAAACTTTTGCCCTAGAGGTGGCCATAGAAGTTCAGAGGCAGGAAGTACAAACAACTTCAGTTTTCAGAGAAGGCTTTATCAGGAGGTGGAATGTGAGCTGGGCCCTGAGGGAGAGGTAGGAATTAGATTCAATTAAAATCAAAGCAGGCATGTGAAATATGAATATGGGTAAAATGGGAAAAAAAAAACAACACCAAAGTAGGTAAAATAAAAGATATGCTCTATATACCAACTGTATAACAACTGTAATATACATACATATAAAATACATAGCACATCCTTTATTTTATCTGCTTTGATTACACACACACACACACACACTCTCTCTCTCTCTCTTTTTTTTTTCTTCCTGAATACAAGTTTTATTTAAATAAGAGTTAATATATTACATAACATTAAAACTGAAGGGGGGAAAAACCCAAAAACCAGTTCTGATACTTCACATGGCATTGGGCAGTTGTTGCTAATAAAATGCAAGCTCTACAGCTAGCTACGTGATCGATAAATCAGTTTGAAATTTGTTCCCTTGTCAAAAGTTTAACTCTGTTAGAAGGTTGCCCTCACATTCTGG
This sequence comes from Tolypeutes matacus, assembly GCA_026826555.1. Taxonomy (NCBI): domain Eukaryota; kingdom Metazoa; phylum Chordata; class Mammalia; order Cingulata; family Chlamyphoridae; genus Tolypeutes; species Tolypeutes matacus. The sequence continues at coordinate 5,813,390 of JAKSZT010054569.1, forward strand.
TGGCTCTTTGTTTGGACAATCTTAGCTAGGCTATTATGCCTGATCAAAAGAAACAAAGACCTCGGTGGCATGTCCTTACTAGAGGGAAGGTAGCCTCTCTAAGCTCTGCTCACCTGGTCAACCTGAAGACACCAGGGGCTCTTTGTTACCAAAAGGCTCCCCTCTTGTGGTACCGCTGCTGTGGCTGCCTCACCCCATCTTTTCCCAGCTCCACCGAGGGCTGGCCAGTTGGTGACATTCTCTCAGGGCAGGGAACTCTCCAGAGGGAGGACCAAAGAGCTTCTGGCCAAACATAGCTATCCATGATCTTGGGGCTTTGGGCATGGCTGAAATATCACGTTATTGCTTTGTTTCAGGCTGGACACTGCCAGGCGCCTACTGCTTGACCTCTGTTTAAATGAGGGACTTCAAGACTAGACAGCATGGCTCTTTTCAGTTTACTGCATGAAGGAGTTACACTAGTCCAAGTTAAAAGTGGACCCCAAATGATTACATTATACAAGCTGTGAGGTTTTTAAACTTGTGACAAGGGACAGAAGGGAAATTTTCTATTCATTGCAAGGAAATCCTCACTTAAGCTTCAGTGAGCCACAAGCACTTAAAACCCATGAACCTTCAGCTGGTCGTCCTTAGCCAGTCCAATCTCCACAAGGAACTGGCATATGTTCTTGCGCTGGTCACCCTGTCACACTCTCTCTTAATCATCTAATCAGTCGAAACTGCCAGCAAACACTTGCATTTCCTGTCAGATGATTAAAAACATCAATAAATCCTTTACCCTTCTATTCTAATTCCTCTACACTAACAGCTCTGTTAAGCAGGGATATCCACGTGAGTGTCAAGAGGAATGAACTATAAAATTACTGCAGTCTAAAACCTGCACAGAACAGGCACACACCTAACCCCTCCCCTCAAATCAGATGTCACATTTCTTTGTCTTATCACGTGCCTTCCTGCACCACTATCAGCAAGGGTTAACACAAATTACTTACGGGACGCTGTGTTAGACACTTGGGGATACAAAAAGGCTTAAGTCTCACAGGGGCTTGCAATATAGTTGGGGAGGCAGAAACAAAGAAAACAATTACAGAGCAGTATAAAGAATGGTCTCAAGAGTGTTATACACTTATTGTTTATGTACGTTCATGTATGAATGACATACTTCAATAAAATTTTATAAAAAACAAAACAAAAAAGAGTGTTGGTAACCTAATAGTCTCCAGGACTGATAGCCAGGGGGTGAATAAACTGACCAGCAAGTTTCATGGGACCTCCATGACTCTATCAGTCTCTAAATCCCCTGGTGACATCCCTGAGCCCAACCCTATACCATGCAGGGTCTTTACTGATTGACTCTATATTCTTTTAAATTGAAGCCAATACTGATGTTCATATTGGTCACAAAAAGGGGAAAATTAGTAAATTAGTTTTGTTTTTTATTTATAATTCATGAATACAGAGACTGGAATCTGACAATTGAATAAAAACTGTTTAGTTTACAAATTACTATACCTGGGGCAGCTTGCAGCCGGGAGGAACAGCTCAGAGGTCTGATAGCTGGAAGACAAAATAAACTGGTTTACAAAAAGTGATACAAGTCAATATTTGTATAAGATCCTTATAAATCCAAATCTAATCTTAAAAAAGAAAGGAAAAATTAAACTTACGAAATCTGACAGCCCATTTTGATGTTGTGGAAAGAGTTTTAAAAGTATAAGTCAAGAGGGAAGTCATTCTGAAATCTAAAAAAGAGAAGAAAAATATATTTTGGGTTATTTGAACACTTTATAGCTTATACTGTAGCCTATCCTCTCTGATAACCTCACCCAAGGCTACTAAAAATACTATAAAATTTAATCTGTTACCAACTATCCTTCTTCTAATCATGATATTACATTGTGCCAGCCACTTTTCTAAGTATTAACACATCTAATCACAACAATCTAAGAAGTAGGCATTACTATTTGTACGAGAGGCAGAAGGAAACTGAGGCACAAAGGGGCTGAAAGGCTTGCTCAAAGACCAAAGCTAGTATATAGCAAAGCTGGGACTGTGATAACTCCAGAGTTTGTGCTCTTCTCCTCTAGGAACAAAGGTGTGGACATACTGCTGCATGATCATGAAATCACCAATTTCCTGATTTTTGAAGGTTACATTGTGATTATGTAGAATGCATAGTGAGATGTTTGTATCTGAAGGATACAAATGAAATATTCAGGAATGGGGAGGTAGCATGGCAGCATCTTATTCTCAACAGGTGCAGAAGAAAAAAGTTCATTGTACTTGCAACTTTTTAACAAGTTTTATATTGTTTTGAAATTTAAAAAATGAAAATTCTATATATAAAAATCAATATGTACAACACGATGAATCCTGTGGAGGAAGATGGACTGTGATTAACAGAACTAATATGAGAACTTTCTCTCATGAACTATAAGAAATATATAATATTAATTCAGGGTGTTAATATTTGGGTGGGTTTGGGGAAAAACATACCAAATGTAAGATATGGGCTATAGTTAGTAGTAATATTTGGATGATGCACTTTCATAGTTTGTAACAAATGTTTCACAACAATGCAAGGTGTTGGTGGTGGGGTGATGTATGGGAGCCCTGTATGACGATGTGCATGTTTGTTGTGTAAGTCCAAACCTTTTACTACACACTTAGTGATTATGTATGTTCCCGTATGAATTATATACTTCAGTAAAAATTTTTAAAAATGAGAATAAAAATAAAAATATTTAAAATACATTAACCACCCCCCCCATGGCTAAATTCCTAATAACGAGTTCCTATAAATCAATAAGAAAAAAACCAGCAGACACACAGGCAAAGGATATGAACACACTATTCACAGTAATGAAAATACAAATGGCTTTTAAATATAGGAAAAGATGTTCAACCTCACTCATCAGAGAAATGCCAATTAAAACCACACCGAGATATAACTTTGGACCTGGCAAATTGGCAAAGATATGCACCGTGAGGGTCAGAGTATGGCTGAAGAGGCACTCTCACTTTCTGCCGCTGAGAGTGTAAACTGGGTGCAATCCCTCTGGAAGGCAATTCGGCAATTATCTGTCAAAATGACAACTGCACCTAACTTTTGTTCCAGCAATTCCATTCCATGGCTATTACTTGCACACATGGGACATGACTTTTATCAGCACTGTTTGTAATAGCGAAATATGAGAACAACCAATGAACAGGCAATTGGTTAAGTAAACCACGCTACAACCACTCAAAGAAGCATGCAGCTGTAAAGGTAAGGTGGTGATCATGTTTTTGTTTTTTCAGGAGGCACCAGGAATCAAACCTGGGACCTCCATCTCCCCACTATATGTATCTACAGTATGTATCTTATTTATTTGTGTATATGCAGCAGAGGTAATCGTGAGTCCTGGAGGGCCTTCAGGAGCTAGGCAACATCGGCTGAGAGAAGCGGAGCATAAGGTTCAAGATGGAAAAATCAAGAACCAATACTATCAAGGAAAACTTAACAACTATCAATATTGTAGCCAGAAAAATTAACCAACTTCTAGAAGTAGAAAGGAATCTATTTGACTATGGATCAACATATATTGGACTTAATGCTGCTCTCTGTGGACTAATAGCAAATAGTCTTTTTCGACGTGTCTTAAATGTGACACAGGCTCGTATAGCTGCTGGCTTACCAATGGCAGTGATCCCATTTTTGACAGCACATGCATCTTACAAAGGTTTTGTAAGTTTACCTTTGACTACAGGTGATTTGAATTGTGAGACCTGTACTGTAACACGGGGTGGATTGGTTGGTCTAGTTTTTGGCGGTCTGTACCCTGTTTTCTTGGCTATTCCTGGGAATGGTGGCCTAGCAGCCAGATATGTCTCAGCTGTGCTACCAGAGAAAGGAAACATCTTAATTTACTGGATTAGAATCTCTAAGCCTATCTTTAGAAAGATGTCATTTACCATTTTGCTCCAAACTGTTTTTGCAGCATACCTTGGATCTAGACAATATAAACTGCTCATAAAAGCCCTTCAGGGGAAGCGGCTGTGGCTCAATCAGTAGGGCTCCCGTTTGCCATATGGGAGGCCCTGGGTTCGGTTCCCGGGGCCTCCTGGTGGGGGCGGGCCCACCCGCATGGCGTGGTTGGCTGACCCAGCGAGCACGGGCAGCAGGAGGGGGATAAATGAATAAATTAAAAAAAAAAAATTATTAAAAAAAAAAAAAAAAAGCCCTTCAGTCACCTGAACCTGGCCTAGAAATTCACTGATTTTAAGCAAATATGTACACAAAAATAAAATGGTAAAAAAAAAAAAAAAAAAAAAATTTGTGTATATGTTTGTTATGTTTTTCTCACTAAGATTTAAGCTTCAAGAAGGCTGTTTTATTTACCGTTAAACTTTTCAGTACTTAACCCAGTATTGGGCACATAGCAGGAACTCAATAAACATTTATTGAATGAAAAGAAATAAAAAAAGAAAACAACTGGCTCCCAATGATCCTCACCTCTTGGTATTCACACCCTTGTGTAGCCTTCTCCCACATTCTCCCACAGTTGGTCTGGGTAACCAACAGATCATGTCAGAAGTGATGGTATGTCCCTTCTGAGATCAGCCTATAAAAAACACTGCAGCTTCCGTCTTGGCCTTTCTCTCAGGTCACTCTGGGGGAAGCCAGCTGCCATGTCACAAGCAGCCCTGTGAAGAGGTCCACGTGGTGAGGAATGGAAGCCGCCTGCCAACAACCATGTGCATGAGTTTGGAAGTGAATCGTCTAGCCCAGTCTTGCTTTCAGATGACAACAGCCCTGGCCAACATTTGACTGCAATCTACTAGAAATTCTAAGTCAGAACAACCCAGCTAAGTTGCCTCCAGATTCCTGAACTTCAGAAACCATGTGAGATAATAAATATTGTTTCAAGCTGCTAAATTTTGGGGTAATTTGCTACACAGCAATAGGTAACTAATATAAAGGTCTTAAGGCTTACTTCTTCTGGGTCTCGTAGACGAAAAGGTGGATACCTTACAGCTTCCATAAAGAAGAAAAATCACGTGTTCCACACAGGTGAATTGGAAAGAAATGGAGGAGTCCAAGCTCTAGACTCACCAGCCTACAGGTATTCAAGGGGCTCTGGACAAGGAGAAAAAGAGGCCCATGAGATGGACACTATGGTTTCCAGAAGCTACTGATGATTCCTAAGAGTCTGGGATACAAAGTCCCTTAAGTCAGGGGTCCTTAACCAGGGGTCCACAGACGCCTAAGCGGCCCATGGAAACATTTCAGGAGGTCCGTGAGATTGAATTGAAAAAAAAAAAAAAAACAATGTATTATCTTTATTTTCTCTGATCTCTGATGTTCAGTATCATAAAACTATCTGCCATTACATTCTGAGAAAGTGTCTGTGGTTTTCACCTGACTGGCAAAGGGTTCCACGGAACAAAAAAAGGTTAAGAACCCCTGCATTAAGTAAATGTTATACTGAAATAAAATCCAAGAAAATAGTCAAGAACATTTTGAAAAAAAGAAAGGGAGACTCTGCTCAAATAGATATCAAAACTTTCTATAAATAGCAGCCCAGATTAAATACTTAAAACATCTACACAGCAAAAATTACTATAAATAAAGTTAAAAGGCAAATAATAGCTTGGGGGAAAATACAACATGTGAAACAGACAAAGGATTAAGGCCCATTATCCAAAGAAAACTACAAATTATAGGAAAAAGGAACCAATCCATAATGGAAGCTGTGGCTATCACCCTACCATCCATTCCACCGCACGGTGTAATTGCCATGTGGTTTACATGGGATTGAGCCCAGACCAACTCCAGGATTTAAACCAATCAGAATAATCGAATTCTTTGCCAAAATCCCTGGTTCAGGTAATGAGGCCTAAACCAATCCATGAGTGCATAGTGTTCCCCTGACCACCGGTATTGATTTAGGGTAGGCTAGTCAGTGTGGCATTCAAGACTTCTCCCTGGAACCCTGGGACACGAAACTGCTTTCCTTCTGAGGCTTGACACTGCTACAGCAGTTTGCAAACATGAGGAAAGCAAGCCTAAGGAGACAGCTGGCCCCAAAGCAAGACAGAGTGGAGAATTTCAGGAAAAGAGATAAGAGCCCTGGTCAAATCACATGTTCCAGCCAACCACTGTGCTGTTCAGGTCAATGAGCCAAGGAAATCCCCTTAAATAATTTTCTGCTCTTGCAACTGAAAGGTTCCTTCCTGACAAATGACTAAAAGGAAAAATGCACAAATAAGCAATTCACAGAAGAAATAAAAATGGCTAACAAACAAAATAAAAAATGCTCAACCTCAGAAACAAAAAAATTAAAAAATTAAAACAAGGTATCATGTTTAGCTTATCGGATTGGCAAAAAATTAAAAATATGGTTAATATCCAATTCTGGTAAGAATGTTTCTAATTAAATAGACACTGTTACATACAGTTGATAGAAGTACAAATTGTTATAGCCTTTTTGAAAGGCAATTTGTAGTTATCTATCAAATTTTAAATTATGAATCTCTTACCCAGTTCTCTTATAAGTCTCTAACCTAAAGAAATACTCAAGCTGTATGAGTAGTACTGTTTGTATATGTGGAAAAGTGAAACTAATCTAAATGCACATCAATAAGAAATGGTTAAATAAATTATAGTATGAACATAGCATGGGGCACTGTTTAGCAGTTTGGAAAGAAAAATGCAACATAATGATACACAAACACACTCTGACATGGAGAAATGTGCCTAATATACATCAAATGAAAAAGCAAGTAGCAGAACAATATATATAGGAAGACCCCATTTTGTGACAGAAAGAAAAGAGAAAAGAGAGCTCACAAAGCTATGAGTATGAGTCTACAAACAGAAGAGATAGGGGGGGCTTTTATTTTATATTCTTCTGTTTTTTATCTTTTTACAATGAACATTTTATTTTTCATATAGCATAATTCTAGTTTTGCTTAAAATCCACATATATATTAATCCTTATATATATGTGGATTTAAAATCCTTATATAGATATATAGATAAAGATTTTTTTTTTTACCAGGAGGTCCCAGGGATCGAACCCAGGTTCCTCCATATGGGAGACGGACGCCCAACTGTTTGAGCCACATCCGTCCCCCTTAGATATATAAAAATACACAAATCCATTAAAAATGTCCAGAAAAAATGCATAACAAAATGTTAGTAGTTATCTGAGTGATGGAATTATAGATGCATTTATTTTATATAGACTTTTGTGTAGTTCCCCCCCCCCTTTTTTTTAAGGACCACGGATTAAACCTGGGACCTCATATATGCAAAGCAGGCACTCAACCACTGCACTACACCGGCTACCCCCCCTTTTTGGTTTAATTCCCCTTTAATAATTAACAAAAATGAGAAAGAAATTTCAAAAAGGACTAAGCAGCCTTCCCTCTGGGAAGTTGACCTTTACTATCATTTGCTCTAAGCTTCAGGAAATAGAATTTTGACTACCCTGGAAACTCCAGGGTAGGGTAGGCTTTGTACAGTGTGGAACTATGGAAAGATGCATGAAGTTGCAGGTACCTGGGAGGAAGAAAAAGAAGAAAGGGCTAAGCAAGTTATGAAAGCAAGATGGGGTGGCTCTAAAAGTTCATAGTTATAGATGCATTAAAACACAGCGTAATGGTTAAGAGCACAGACTGCCTGAGGACAAATACTGGCTCCATTCTAGCAAGTTACTTAACCCTTCTCTGCCTTAGCATCCTAGCTAACACCAGTTCTTACCTCATAGGGTTGTTGCAAAGATTAACTAAATTGGATATCTTAGAAAAGTGCCTGAGACACAGTAAGGGTTATATGCTATTATTGCTATTATTATATTATATATTATTACATACATTATATTGCTATTATTATATAAGTATTATATTACTACATAATAACATATTATTATATTGCTATTATAGTACATTATATTGCTGTATTGCTTTTATTATTAGTAGGTAGTGAGATATAAAGGTATTTAGTTCCTGCTCTGTAGAAGGCATTGTACTAAAGTACTGAGGATCAAAGAAACACAACATTTTTGCCCCAATGGAGCTTACAAATTTGTTGAAAGTGCAAGGCACAAAAAAGCCAAGAGGACAAAGGGTGATCTAAATCAGGGGCTGCCAAACTACAGTTGATGGGCTTCTAGCTTAGAACAGTTTGTACATGTTTAAAGGGTTGTAGAGCAAAACAAAGAAGAAGATATGACAGAGACCTTTGCAGGCCCGCAAAGCCTAAACTATTTACTTTCCGCCCCCTTACAGAAGTTTGCCACTCCTCATCTAAATAATAAGTGCTACACGGAATGAGGTGTTTAAGGGAGCATTACATGGGCAAGAGGCAGGCCTTGAACTGTAAAAATGTTTTTAAGTTGGAGAGCCTATGGAGGTAGGTCATCACAGATCCTTTCTGAAATTTCCTAGGAGGTGATCACCGGTCATACAGTTTCTGCCCAAAGCATTCACAGTGATGGGAGACTCTATTTGACTTGAGTTTTAAACAGAGACCTCTCCTCTTTCTTTCCATACTCACTTCAGTCTCAATTTCCCTGTCATTTTCCCCCTGGCCCTTCTTGATTCCTCTCTTGCCCGACATCAATCTGGCAATTAGTGAGATTCAGGTTAGTGAGACTCAGAGAATCAGATCCTGGCTCCTCCGTCCCCAGAAAATGTCCCTACTCTTCGAGCTCCCCATACTTCATTTGGAAAATGCAAATAAAGATACAAAGTTTAGGGTCGTCAGGATTAAAAGAGATGGCATGAAAGTGCCTGGAGCACAAGAGGCCCTCAAAATTTCTTCCTTTTGGAATGAATCGCTCTATTATTCACAGGTCTGTGGAGCATAAAAAGCTGCTGCCATGCAGCGCACAGGTCTTGACTGGAAATTAGTAGACTTAGGTTCTAGTCCTATTTCTACCACCTGTGACCTTGAGTAAAACCACTCTAATTTGGGGGCTTCAGTTTCCATACCGATACAGTGAAGAGGGTGAATGACCAGATGATACCCAGGTACCCCCTAGATTTGAAAATTCCCCTGCACCCCTAGATCTCCGAACAGGAGCGAAGAATGTCTCAGCTCCTCCCACACTCGAGTCCCGAAAGGTTACTTGACCGAGATCCATCCTTTTAGAGGAGAAATCCGGGTAGATCCGTGGACCAGTTCTGAAGCTTTATGGCCGATGATCTGGCTACAGGTAAACAATAAATAGCCCAGGGGTGTACGCCCACACAAACTATTCGCGGGGATAAAAGATACAGGTGACACTGCCGCTCACAGCTACAGCTAGAAGGCGAGCCCAAGTTACTGCTCTAACGCTAGTCGCTCTCGGTACTGGCCACCTGGTCCGAGAAACTGCCTCCCAAGCCCCCGAATGCGAGCCTCCCAGGGAGGGGAAGCTTCTGGCCGGCGGCCTCAGGTCCCGGCGCAGTCGAGGGGAAAGGTGTGGCTCTCGCCGGGCGGGAAGGCCAAGCGGAAAGCCGAGCGCAAGCACCGTCTCACCTTAGCTCGCTCCTGCTCCGACTCCGGTTCCGTGCAAAGTTGGGACCCAAGCGTCAAGACTGGGCCTGACCAAGGGGCGGGCACTGACTGAAAGGACCCCTCCTCTGCGCGCCCGCCTCGAGCTGCGCGGGCCCCGCGGGCTGCCCGCGGGCTGCCTGACTGGAAGGCGCGGCTCTCCGCCCCTTCCTCGACGACCCTCCGTCTCCCGACGGAGAAAGCGACTTGTCCGCCTTGTTAGCCGGGAGCCAAATGGGGCGCTGAGGGGCCGGAGGCAGCTCGCCCCCTGGATTTTGGTCAGGCAGTACGGCGGGTTTCTGGCAGGGGCCAGGCGGCGAGAAGAAAAGCCCTCTGCGCGACCCTCTCCTGTGGCAGCGCTTTCCACTTTCGTCCTCTTCTGCTCAAGATGGTGGCCTCCCGGGCAATTGGCAGCCTTAGCCGCCTCACTGCCTCCAGGACTCTCCGGTCCCCAGGTGAGGCCTGGCGGAGGGCCCCGCAGCCCGGGGTAGAGCTCCTGCGGGAACCTGGGCGGCCCTGGAGCCGCGTCTCCCCCGCACGGACTTCTCCCCGCCCGCGTCTGGGGCATCCAGTCCTCGAGAGGGACGCTGCCCTGGGACCCCGTCCCCCGCGTCCTTGTGAAGGGACTGTCGCTTCCCCTCCCACGATTCCGAGTGCCGCGACGCTTTCAGGCCCCGGAACCCCTAAATAGGATTTCTGAGTCCTTCCCACCCGGGCCTGGCATTTTCTGCACGCCTCCCGCGCCGCACTTGTGGGCTCACGCCCTTCCTACTCTAGCCCGGGTTCCAGAAGAACCGGAGCCCAGTCTGTCACATCTTTGTGTCTTCACTGCACCTTGCTCGTAACCGGCCTTGCAGATTACTACCCCTCCTTCTCCTTTGCTCCCAAACCACTTTTGTACCTATGACCACTTTTCAATAGAGGTCGGCTCTTGCACATTTCCAACAATCCCAATGTAAACGTATGGTATGGTGAATTTCAACGTGAGGTTCAGCAACTTGCTGGCAATTTTTTTTTTTTTTTTAATGCCCTATAACTTAGAAAATACAGTGCTACATAATTTGAAGTACTTTTTCTAATCTTGTTTTTGACAATTCCCCCATCAGCCTGCGTTAGCTATGTCGTCTTTTGTCTTCAAACTGGCAGTGGAAGGGTTAAGAGGGGTGCTGCTAGAAACGAAGCATTTTCCGCCCATCTCAAATCTGTAAGGTGAAATGTGATTAACTTTTTATTCCATGTTGTGTCTAATACCAGTTATTTAACTAAAATGTTAAATTGTAATATATATTCTCCTTCTTTTGAACTATTTGGGGTAGATTGTTGTTTTTAGACGGGCAGCTGGAGTCCCCTAATTGTAAGGGATTGATTTTGGATGATTGAATCTTTCTCTGCTTTCTCATTTTTACTGCAAATTTTAGTCTCCACGGGAGGATTCTCACTGATGTGTGTGTAGCAATCATAATATAACCCCATTATTACAGAAAATCAAGATGTAGAATTTGGAAAGAGGGTTAAGAAAAACAAATTACCTACTCTCTTACTACTCATATGCCCACTCTTAGCATTTTGTCATCTTTCCTTACATTAGTTTTTTTTCTGTTTACCACATTTATGCTTTAACACTTAAAAAAAAATCTAAATTGTATTTGAGAACTTCCCCTGCATTGACTTTGAGGTACTTCCTATGGGTTGTCAGCTGTTGTAACATTGTATTGGTCACTTGGTTTCTAGCCACCACCCTTTCAATATTAGTTGTGTGACTTTGGACAAATTCCTGAACCTAAACTGGCTCTATTTTCCTCATCTGTAAAATGAATGATTATGAGTATGGATTTTCCTTGACATGAGAAGTAGCATGACAGAGAAGTTAAAAGCATGAAATTTGGAACCTGACTTCAGGTTTGAATCTGGTCCTGTTATTTACCCTCTCGTGACCTTGGGCAATTAAAATCTTTGTTTTCTCATCTGTAGAATGTGGAAAAATGCCACCTTACAGAATTGTTGAGAGATCTAAGGAGTTTTTTAGGATGTAAAGCAGTTTTTCATGGAGTAAGTGCTCAGTCTTTTATTAACGCTTTCCAGCTCTTAAGAACTATGATTCTATATCTCTGGGATTTTTAAAAAGTAATTGTTATATTTTATATGTGCATAATAAAAAGTTACAAGCTTAGTTGTGCTATGTTTTCTGTATGGAAATAGGTACGTATATAAATGTATATTTTCCATCATGTTTTCACCAATGAGAAAGTATGGCTTTTATTATCATTACCATCCTTTTGATAGCAATTAATACATTCTGAAAAATTGTTTAGAATGTGAACTTAAAGTTACCTGTGCACCTGGATTGCCATTTAGACTCAACAGATTGATTCCTCACCTTTAAAGTCTGTACCAAGGTATTGCCAGTTATTTAATGAGATCATGATTTTAACTGGTAGATGATTAAATTCTCATGAACCAGACTTATTTGAAGTTTTAGCCCATTCCTGTTCTACCAATACTATAATTCTGAATTTGGCTGTTAGATGAAAATTACATCTTGACCAAAATATCTTGTCTAATTCCCACTCCTTTCCTCAACCTAAATTCCTAGTTATGTGAATGGTAAAATAATTTAATAGGAAATGCCATGTAAATTAGAGACAAATACCTTAGTCCATAGTACATACATGGTATATATTTAAACTTGACTCATGTCCCTAATCCCATCCCTTTCCCGGGGTTGAATTTTGAGAAAAGCTCTTGGTTGTTAACAACCAAGTTAACATTTTCCGATTTGAAATTTGTGTCAGCACAATCCATTTATCTCCACTGACATTAGTCTTATGACCTCTTGTAGTTATCTTTGAGTTAAATTACAAAGATGATTAAAATGTAGGCCAAAGGTTACATTCTCTTTGGCTGGCACAGTAGATGTAGGCTAAAGTTCATTGAGCTGCTGTAAGGTGAGCTCTGCTGATTTGGGTCCCCAAAAAACTTGTACTGCAAGTTCATTTACTTTACTGTGGTTTGGAATTATTTTCCAAATATGTTTGTACATTTACTGATTTTCTGTGTTTTTGTGTCTATTGATTTAGAGGAGGGTGTGTGTGTGGGTGTGCACACGTGCTTAGGGGCCAAAAATAGTTTAGCAGGTAAGAGTTTAAATGGTTTAAACTGTAGGCTATTGATCTTGGCTACTATTATTGATAGTGCTCCCCTATCCCACAGAATTATCTTTAAAAAAATACAGATTCTGAAGCCAGGCCTCCTTACCTTCTGATTCTGTGGTTCTAGTTTAGGGCCCAGGAATTTATGAATGTATTTGAACCTCCCCAGCTGCTGCTTATGCCCAGCTAGGTTCTAGGATAATTTCTTGCTACTGCTATGGGAATCCCAATCCAATTGGATATATTGATAGTTTCTTGGGTTCTGCTTTGGCCACATGTAATAGTTCCTAGCTTCAGAAGGCTCCCTACCTCCTGGCTAAATATAGGCCGCCTTCAACTTGGAACTGGATCTGGCTCCAAGTTTGTTTCTAAATTACATAGAAAGTTTTTTGGGTAGAGTTGATGTTGCTGTTTAAAATTGCATTTAGAATATACGTGAAATGCCAACATGGTTTGATTTTATTTCCATCTTGTATTATATTACATGCGCGGGCAAAGTCTTAGGCTCTTGTTTGACATCTCCCAAATTCTGAACTAGATGAAGGAAGGGGATTTGGGAATGGAGAGTAGGCACGGAGAAAGACAGGTGGTCACAGACTGATGGAAAGGTCTAGCTACTGAGAGATAGATAGGAATTTTAACTTTTTTCCTTCTTTTTTGTAAATAATAGCAAGAAACAAGTATGTCCCTCCTCACTCTCTTATGTTATGTGGGCACTAGAATTCCCCAGTATTCCTTACCTCTACCCAGAATCCAGATTGAAAGACCCTCTTCTGGGGATTCTCTTGTGATCGTTTATGCTGATTATCTCTTTCCTGCACTGCCAGGGAGCCTGAAGCAGTGAAATGATGAGGGAAGAGGGAGAAGAGCAGGTGGTCTTTGTTGTGCAAGGAGTAGGAGTGTTCCTGGTTGAGTGCAATTAGACATTTTCGGTTAGAAATGCTTGTGCATGACCCCACTTTAAAACATTTTCTCTCTATTCTTCTTGACCCTTGTAAGAGCCCAGCGCTTCTAAGGATTGGGCCCACAGCAGCCAGTCAGAACTGCTAGCAGCTACAGAGAGGTGGGGTAAGCCTATGAGAACTGCTGTACAATGTTTCATACGCAGTCAGGGACTGCCAGTCAGTTTTAGGGGTATTTCAGGCTTTTTTTTTATTTAACTTTGTTTTGTACATTTAATAATTGAAAATATAAACAATTAAAAACTAAAAAGTAAACACAGATGAATAAATATACATTTCTCAATTAAATGTAATGGGGGGTCGGATGTAGCTCAACTGGTTGGGCATCCGTCTCCCATATGGAGGGACCCAGGTTCGATCCCCGGGACCTCCCGGTAAAATAAAAATAAATAAATAAATAAAAATAAAAAATAAAAAAAATAAATGTAATGGATACATAAAATTTTTTTTTTTCATCAAACAATATATTACACAATATATTTGGTTCATAGTAACGCATTCATACAGTATTTGTCCTTTTGTGTCTGGCTTGCTTCACTCAACATAATGTCCTCCAGGTTCATCCACGTTGCCATATGCTTTATGACTTCATTTCTTCTTACAGCTGCATAATATTCCATCGTGTGAATAGACCACAGTTTGTTTATCCATTCATCTGTTGATAGACACCTGGGTTGTTTCCAGCTTTTGGCAATGGTGAATAATGTTGCTATGAACATCGGTGTGCAGATGTCTATTCATGTCACTGCTCTCAGTTCTTCTGGGTATATACCCAATAGTGGTATTGCAGGGTCACATGGCAAGTCTATATTCAGCTTCTTTAGGAACTGCCAAACAGTCCTCCATAGTGGTTGTACCATCCTCCATTCCCACCAACAGTGTATTTCAGGTTTTAATAATCAGAACTGTGAGCTTGAAATTACTTTAACTTCAACTTTAACTTCATTCTGATTTTATTGGTCCTACCTCTTCTTAAAAATAGATAGCAGATAAAATGTTTAGAGGGGAGTTTTAATGCCACAACCTACATTTTTGAGCAGCCTTGGTTGATGGATAGTTGTGTATATTCCTAACATAAAATAAAGTGAGCCACAGAATGTTTCCTTAATAATAGACATTATTGCTCCTTGATTTTACTTTTGATAACACTGGAAAGTTCATCTCCAGAAAAATACCGGAGGACATGGCTGGAGAAGATAGCTGGGATGTGTTTGGAATACATTTGGACCTGACATTACAGATGGCCTTGCAGGTTACTTATTGCCTGGTATATTAGTTTTCCTATTGCTGGTGTAAAAAAAATTCCCACAAACTTAGTGTCTTAAAGAAATCGAGTTTATTATCTTACAGTTCTATAGGTTAGAAATCTGACATGGGTCCCACTGGGCTAAAGTCAAAGTGTCACAGAGCCACATTCCTTCTGGATGCTGGAGGGGGGAATCCATTTCCTTGCCTTTTTCGGCTTCTCAAGGTTGCCTGCAGTCTTTGGCTCATCGTTGGCTTCCTCCTTCAAAGCTAGCAACACTGGGCTGAGTCCTTCTTACACTGCCTTCACTCGGGTTCCCTTCTGCCTCCCCCTTTGCCCTTTGTGCTTACATTGGGCCCACCTGGATAATACAGGCTACTCTCCCTATATTAAGGTCAGCAGATTAGCACCCTTAATTCCATCTGCAACCTTAATTAATTTCCCTTTGCCATGTAGGCTGACATGTTTACAAGTTCCTGGAACTAGGACTTGGACATCTTTGGGGGAATGGAGAAGGTGTTATTCTGCCTACCACATTTAGTATCTAAATAATTATGTGGACCTTATAGTTGAAATGAAAAAAATGTGGTAATAGCTGCAATAATGGCCTAGAATGCGTTGTTCTGGTTTTTCTGTTTGTTTTTTTTTGTTTGGTTTTTTTTTTTTTTTTTTTTTTACCGGGAGGTACCGGGGATCGAACCCCGGTCTCTCCATATGGTAGACGGACGCCGAACCTCTTGAGCCACATCCGTTTCCCTTGTTTGTTTGTTTGTTTGTTTGTTAGTAAATTCCACTATTCTTACATATTACAGGAGCTACAGAAATTTTGTTTTGCAAAATAATTTTAAAATACCATTTTCTTACAGGTTATATTTGCCGTGACTTTACAGGATCCCCTGCTTTTATGGGTAAGTTTAGTTTCTTGTTGACATGCTTACAAGGTTTTTTAGATTTAGTTGGCTGTAAACATGTTTACAAATAAATTTTCCTTCTCTTTCTAGCCAGAAACCATGTTAACTATAGAGTCAAAGGGGATGTGGCAGTTGTTCGAATTAACTCACCCAACTCAAAGGTACCTCATTTAACCTGCTGCAGTTTATTTTTACTAACTACATTAATGAATCAGTCCTGAATACAAAAGAAAGAAATCCACCTATCTAGTAGTAATCTTATGTGGACTTACAAGTTGGATCATTGAATTAGTTAGGGTTTAACAAATTGCCCAGGGAAGGCAGAATTCTGTGGCAGAGGAGCAAGCTGTGTTTATAAGAATCAGAACTTGCCTTCTTATCTTACAGAGGTTACAAAATCCACCTTCTTCATTATGTGCCTGACTTGGTGATTATTCATAGTGAGTAAATTGTCTGGGTTAAATGTGGAAGGTTGGCTCTTAAGCTTCCTGAAGGATCTGATTGACTCAATGTAGTTCACGTATTAGAAGTCAGGTTCTTTTGAAAGTGGAACTTCATTTGTTTTTGGCAACTTCTGGAAAGCATGCAGCATTAATCCAGTCTTTTGCCAAGAAGAGCTTTGTTGCAGGGACTCATGATTTTCTCCCATCTAAAATTGGCGTAAAGATTTGATACCTCAGAAATCTTGTAACTAGGGTCCTAGGTAAAACAAAGATGACCTAGATGGGAGCAATCGACAACTAACACAAATTAAGGAAAATAAGAATCATTTCTCTCAACTCGAATAAATCTATCATCTACTGATTGAAACATAAGGTGTTCCTTATTTTCCAGATTTTTTTAAGTTGAGCATTTTTCCTTACACAGAAATAATACATGCCTGATAGGAAATGTTAAAACCACAAAAAAATTATAAAGAAGAAAATCACTCATAATCCAAACCCAAAGATAACCTTTTTAATACTTAATCCAGTTTCAACAAGTAATTTTTATAAAGTTAAGATCATACTGTATGTCTAATTTTGATTCCTTTTTTCCCCCTTAATGTTATACAGTGCTTTTTCCGTGCCAATAAACATTTGTAGACTTATTTACAGCCTGCATATGAATCAAACTCTTGAATATGACCCTAAGTTCCTCCTTTGGCTTGACCTATTTTTAAAAGGTGGGGTGCTTATAGTTGACCAAAGCTGCCTGAACAGAAAGATGCTGGGTTTTTTGCTTTTTCTCTGCCTCTCTTTCCTTGCTTCTCACAGTCTGTTTTTGCTGGGTAAACATATTTCCTGTCAAAATGGCATTTGATGATATGTTCATCTGGTACTTTGAATTTAAATCCTTAGATTTATATGTATTTCCCTTTGACAGGTAAATACACTGAATCAAGAACTGCAGTCAGAGTTCTTAGAAGTAATGAATGAAATCTGGGCTAGTGATCAGATCAGAAGTGCTGTCCTTATCTCATCAAAGCCAGGCTGTTTCATTGCAGGTGCTGATATCAAGTAAGTTGTAGGAAATTTGAAGCCACCTTTTATCTTGGCCAGTAGTATGTTTCTTAGGCTTAAGAACTCCTCCTTAAGAAGGTAGAAATAAATTCCCTGAAAGTTTTTTATTGTTTTTGTTATTTTCATGAGTATAATAAAGTTGATAAAATAGAGGGATTTGATGCAACTATGTAATACATATAGCCTTTCCTTAAAGAATTTGAAAGTAGTTCAAGGAGGAACTTAAGCAGAATATGTGAGTAGAATAAAAAATACTCTCAAATTAACAATGAGATGACATGTACCCATCAGACCAGCAAACATTTAAAAGTCTGAAAATACCATGTGTTAGCAAGGACTTGGAGAAATGAGAAAGTTAATGTATTACTAGTAGGAATGCCAATTGTTACAGCCACTTTAGAGAGTTATTTGGCAGCATTTAGTAAAATTGACAATGTTACACGTATCATATGACCTAATACTACCTACTTCTTGTAGGTAGGTAATAAACTTAAAAAATCTCTTTCTTTGTTCATAAAGACTCTTGTCCAAGGATGTTCAGTCTAGTGTATTTTAAAATAAGAATTTAAAGCAAACTAAATGTTAGTCAGTAGGGAAATGGGTAAGATGCAGAATATTCACCTGATTAAAACTGCAAAACATTAAAAGGAATTAACTAGGAAACGGATGTGGCTCAAGAGGTTCGGCGTCCGTCTACCATATGGAGAGACCCGGGTTCGATCCCCGGTACCTCCCGGTAAAAAAAAAAGGAATTAACTAATCTACATCATAACGTTAGGTCTCAACATAATGTTAAGTTAAAAAAAAAAAGCAAGTTGCAGATTGTTTCATACAGTATATCATGTATATAAACATTTTTAAACCACACATGAAATATTTGTATATTATTTATGGATACAAATACATATAGTTGGTCTGGAAGGATATGAACATATGAATATATAAAACATAAAAATGGTTGCTTTGGGGGAAATGAAGTAGGTAGTAGGACTGGAGGGGGTGCTCGCAGGCTAAGAGTGTTTAAGGAGGGGAAGTGACATCTCATTGTTAGTTTAACAGTTTAAAATGTTAACAGTTGTTAATTCTGTCAAAATGTGGGTATTGGTCATATTATTCTTTTTGCTTTAGGCCATGATAGCAAGCATTATAGGCTTAGTAGTTTGTACTTAAGGTACTCGTGTTTTTTAAAACTTTGATCCACATTGGATATCTTTTCTTGTTTAAGTACAGTAATTAGAAATTAATAGCTTCTGTTTAGTTAATATTTATTTTGCTGCTGCTTCTAACTCAGTTATTTGAACCTAGCAAGATACTAGCACCCTAGCAGTGGTTACCTGTGTCCATAGGAAAACTCCCTGCAGCTTCTGTGAGGCGAGCTAAGCAACTCCCCATTTATAAAATGACACAAACTATTTGTGATCCTTGGTCAGAAGTACAAAATCCAAACCTTAAATGTGTTCAGAAACAAAGTAAGTAGTAAATGAAGTAAACTGAAATTAAAGGACATTGAGTACAATATTATTGTACAAAATTCTTTCAATCATGAAGTAATATATTTAAAGGTTTTAGATAGAGCCCCCTGGACAACTTGAGAACTTTTTTTTTTTGAGGTGAAATTCACTTAAGATACAATTAACCATTTAAAAATACATAATTCAGCAGCATTTGGTGTATTCACAGATGTGCAACCCACCAGTTCTGTCTTTAATTTCAAAACCTTCTCATCACCTCATAAAAACACCCTATATCCAATAAGTAATCATTCCCCATTGCCCCCTCCCATCACATTCCCTGGTAACCTTTAATCTGTTTTCTGTTTCTATGGATTGGTCTCTTCTGGATCTATCATGTAACAGGAATCATACAGCGTGTGACCTTTTATGTCTGGCTTCTTTCACTTAGCATAATGTTTTCAGGGTTCACCCAAGTTGTAGCTTGCATCAGTACTTCATTCCTTTTTATTACTGAATAATATCCAGTCTGTGGATAGACCATAATTTGTTTATCCATTCATCCATTGAGGGACATTTAGGTTGTTTGCACCTTCTGACTATTACGAATAATGCTGCTGTAAACATTCGTGTACAAGTTTCTATGTGGACATATGCTTTCATTTCTCTTGCGTACATATACCTAAGAGTGGTAATGTCCATGTTTAACTTTTGGAGGAACACAGCAAACTTTTCCACAGCAGCTATACCATTTTTAATGTCCACCAGCAATGTTTCTCCACATTCTCACTAACACTTACTTTCTGTTTTTTGATTGAATCCTTCCTATTGGGTGTGAAGTGGTATCTTACTGTGGTTTTGATTTGCATTTCAAAAATGGCTAACAGTATTGAGTTTAATGCGCTTATTGCTATTTGTATATCTTCTTTGGAGAAAAGTCTATTCAAGTACTTTGCCCATTTTTTAATTGGGTTGTTTGTCTTTTTGTTATAAGAGTTCTTTATAAAATATTCTGGATATTAAACCCTTATCAGATAAATGATTACCAAATATTTTTTTCCCACTAGGTAGGTTGTCTTCTTGATAGTGTCCTTTGATATACAAGAGTTTTTCATTTTGATGAAGTACAATTTGTGAATTTTTTTCTTTTATTGCTCATGCTTTTAATGTCAAATCTAAGAATCCACTGCCAAATCCGAGGTTATAAAGATTTATCCCTATGTTTTCTTCTAAGAGCTTTAGAGTTATAGAGCTTATGTTTAGGTTATTTTTTGCTGTTACTTTGATTGCTGTTAAACTGATAGCTACCTGATAGTGAAAATGTTTAATCTGATAAAGATAATATTTACCAGAAGATAATTTTCTTAGGCACATAGTTTTGTAATAGATTTATTACAGAAGCAAAAATAAAATTTGGAACACTTTTGTTTTATGTTCTGTGGATTCAGAAACGTAAGACTCTTTTTTTTAAAAGGTTTATTTTATTTATTTATCCCCCTCCCTCGTTGTTTGCAGTCGCTGTCTACTCTCTGTGTCCATTTGCTGTGTGCTCTGTGTCTGCTTGTCTTCTCTTTAGTCTGCTTGTCTTCTCTTTAGGAGGAACTGGGAACCAAACCCAGGACCTCACATGTGGAAGAGAGGCGCTCAATCACCTGAGCCACCTCAGCTCCCTGGTTTGTGTCTCTCATTGTCTTTCCTTTTTGTGTCTCTTTTGTTGTGTCATCTTGTTGCGTCAGCTCGCCGCGCCTGCCCGCCATGCTAGCTCGCCTTCTCCAGGAGGTACCGAGAACTGACCTCCCATGGTCAGTACCCGGGACCTCCCATGTCGTAGGTGGAAACCCAATCACTTGAGCCACATCTGCTTCCCAAGACTCTTTATAGAGGTGATGCTGCTGATATTAGTGCTTATTCATATTTGAGGCAAAATCATTCTTAAACTTCTAAATATCAATTCCAAATATTGATAGGTGATAGGTATATAGTGGATGGGTTATTCAAAGTAGACTGTAGTTTCATTTTTACCTTTTTCTGTTCTCTACTTTTCATGGATACTTCAGCATGTTAGCCGCTTGCAAGACCCCTCAAGAAGTAACATATTTATCGCAGGAAGGACAGAAAATGTTTGAGAAACTTGAGAAGTCCACAAAGCCTATTGTGGCTGCCATCAGTGGATCCTGCTTGGGAGGAGGACTTGAGGTATAGATTATTCCAAAATCATTGATGGGATTCATCCGCAGTAAACCTTTAGATAGATATTCTTTTGCTTGAGAAAAGTACTCAGAAGAGAATCAGCTTTCTTTTTAGTTGTCAAACTTCTGGATAAGTTTTAATCTTTATTCTGTCATTAACTAGCTACATGGCAGAGAGCAAGTGAACCAAGATGTCTAAAACATATTTTCATTTATAAATTGAGACGGTCTTGCTAGATCTCTATGGTCCCTTTCAGTTATTAAAAACCTGGCTCACGTTTGCAGGGCAAAGATTCACAAGTGATCATGCTCTTGAACTGCTTAAGCCTAGTTGGGACACATAAAACATAATATATGTGTAAGTATTTTGTGAATAGTAAAGATGAGAAATGATATAAGAATTGAGAAAAGAGATGCTCACTGGACAGGAGCATGTAGTAAGAAAAGAGAGGAAAAGAAAGTAATATTTATTAAGCATTTATCGTGTGTTAGACTCTTTGATGGTTAATGTTATGTGTCAGCTTGGCCAAGTTATGGTGTCCAGTTGTTTGGTCAAGCAAACACTGTCCTGATTGTTACTGTGAGGGTATTTCATGGATTTAAATCATTAGTCATTTGATTGCATCTATAGCTGATTACATCTATAATTAACAAAGGAGATTGCCTTCAGAAATTAGACAAGATTCAATCAGTTGAAGCCTTAAAGGGAGAACTAATGATTTCAGCAGTCAGAAGAATTTCTTCTTCTACTTCAGCCAGCTAGCTTTTCCTGAGGAATTGATCAAAACCTTCATCAGAGTTCCCAACTTATGACCCGCCCTACAGAATTCAGATTTGCCAATCCTCACAGTCATGTGAGCCAATTCTATAATATATCTCATAATAAATATATGTGTCAGTTCTTTTTCCCTGGAGAACCCTGACTATACATGATTGTATACTAGACATGTTCACATACATTAATTAATGTATTAAGGTTCTCCAGAGAAACAGAACTGATGGGATATGTGCATGTTCATATGTATGTATATACTGTGTATATATATATAATGTAATTATATAAATATCTATCTGTGTGTATGTGTATTAAGAGATTCACTACAAGGATATGGCTCACATGACCATGGGGGCTGGCAAGTCCAAATTCTATAGGGCCAGCCACAGGCTGGAAACGTGAACAAAGTTGAAGTCCTTAGTCCAAACTCCTCAGGGGAAGCCAGTCAACTGGAAATTCTAGCAAGAACCCCTATTGAAGCTGAGGCACAAATTTTTCTGACTGCTAACTAACAAAATTAAGGAAACCCGTGCCTGGCCTTAAAAGATGGACAGCATTCCACATCTGGCATGATGGAAGCAAGGGCATGGTTAAGCAAAGCCTATCAGAACACCATAAATAGACCTGCCTATTTAGAAGGGAGAGTGTCTGTAGGACACAAGGCTTCTTAACCTGGGACCCATATAAAATTTCATGTGCTTCCATATCTTTCATTGGATTTTTAAGGAGACCTGCAATCCCAAAAGAAGTTGATAAATTAAGGGAAAAGTGTGAAATAAGGCTAAAAGGTAAACTCTGGGAAACATCAAATGCAGCCTAAAGACATATTCCTGCTTTAGAAGTCATCTTTAGATCATCACAGGTCCTAAGATGTTATAAAGTTACATTTTCTAACATTCTTATTTTCTTTCATTTGTTTGAAGCTTGCCATTTCATGCCAATACAGAATAGCAACAAAAGATAGAAAAACTGTATTAGGTACCCCTGAAGTTCTGCTGGGGCTATTACCAGGAGCAGGAGGCACACAAAGGCTCCCCAAAATGGTGAGTTTAAGACCCCCTTTTGAACTCTATGCCTCTTTAGATGTATTTCTTGTGCATACTATGGGTATTCATTGTAGAATTTGGAAACCAAATAATATGTAAGTATATAGGATCAATGACATATCTATTCCTGTTTTTTTGTTTTTTGTTTTTTTTTCCTTAAATTCCACAAAATTTTTTATAAAGGTCCTTTATTAGATGCTGAAGAAGGATAAAGATAAGTAAGATACATGTCTTGCCCTTCTCAAGCTTATGGTTTAATTTGTTCCTTTTCCGCATAGTACCATCTTACCAGTTTTTCAAATCTATGGACCATAGTTTACGATAAATACTAGAAACAGACCCTTTCTCCCATTATATGATTTGGATGATCCCAGTGCTGTTTTATATACCCCAAAAGAAGCCCGTCAGTCTTTTGAATTCTTAAGGAGAAGGGGAGGACAGTCATATTGGGAAGCTGTAGAACAATCTTAATATCATGCTTGAGGGCCCACTGAACCTCATAACTTCTAACACTGTAGATTCCTCAATGAAAATGAGGTTCAACAGAAATATTCTGGAGGGAAGTTGATAAAAACTGGGCATAGAAAATTAGGAAGGTTTATGATGTTAGTTTTCTGATAATAAATTATTCACCTTCTTTCACTGGAATGTCAAGAGAGTTTATTGAAGGAATGAATAAGCCTATATATGTAGGAAATATTTACTGAAGTGTTTTTTTTTTCCCTCTAGTTAGTATTTGAATCTTGCTAGAAGCCATTTTTCTAATATCCTGCATGAGAAACCCTGGCTGAGTTCAATTTTCGTTAAGCTTAAAATTCTTTCTAAAGATATTACCACAAGTTTCAGGTGTCTCAGAGTCTCTGCTAGTTCTAATGCAGGAATTTTAAATATTATATAAATGATAGAGAGGAAACTCAGAATGACATATTTTGATAGGAAACATATCAAAATAATTTTCCACCTTATCAGTTCTTTAAGACAGAAGTGCTACATATTGAGTTAAAAGAAGAGGTAAGACATTTTTGTTTCAACTGGAGGTTTCTAATCCCAAAACTTACTTATAAATGTATCAGTGTATAAAATTTAATTTATAGCTTAAAAATCTGGTTTAACTTGTCTCAAAATTTATTTTTCTCATTTTAATTACTTATAAACTGTAGCTGTCACTCTGATTTTTTCTCTATACTCTGATCCTTGCTTGCACGTTAGGTGGGTGTACCTGCTGCTTTTGACATGATGCTAACTGGTAGAAATATTCGAGCAGACAGAGCAAAGAAAATGGGACTAGTTGACCAATTGGTGGAACCCTTGGGTAAGTGTTAGCTCAGACTTGGGCTATATAAAGTTATTTTCTTGAAGAGTTCAACTCTAGAATATTGCATAGAGTGAAACTTGAACTCTAAAAAAATGAGTCATCCATTTAGGAAATGACACTTTTCTAAAATAGCTTATGTTAATTACTCTCAACATGATCTCAATTTGTATTTTACTTCAGAATTGTGTTCATCACCCTCTTGATTTTTAAAAATCAGCATTATATATCATTTATATATCATTTACACAATAAATATACCAATTTTAGTTAAATGTACAGTATGAGTTTTTTTTTTTGTTTGTTTGGTTTTTTTTAAGATTTATTTATACCTCCCCACCCCCTATTGTTTTGCGCTTGCAGTCTCCTCTCTGTGTGTTCTTCTGTGTTTGCTTGTCTTCTCTTTAGGTGGCACCGCAAACCGATCCTGGGACCTTCTGGAGTGGAAGAGAGGCGCTCAATCTTTTGCACCGCCTCAGCTCCCTGGTCTGCTGCATCTCTTATTGTCTCTCCTTTGTGTCTCTCTTTGTTGTGTCATCTTGCTGCACCAGCTCTCCATGCAGGCCAGCACTCCACACGTGGGCCAGCTCTCCACTTAGACCAGGTTGCTGCGTGGGCCAGCTTGCCTTTCACCAGGCGGCCCTGGGAATCAAACCCTGGACCTCCTATATGGTAGACAGGAGCCCAATTGCTTGAGCCACATCCGTTTCCCTATAGTTTGAGTTTTGACCAATGTATATAGTTGTATAAAGACTACCATTATCATAAGATAGAACATTTCCATTATGTAGCTTTTTGCGTCTTTCATTTAGCATAATGCTTGAGATTCATCCATGTTTTGCGTATGTTAGAAATTTGTTCCTTCTTATTGCTAAGTGTTATTCCATTGTGTAGATACATCATAATTTGTTTATCTGTTCACCAAATAATGGGCATTTCAGTTGCTTCCAGTTTGGGGCTATTCTGGATAAAGCTGCTATGAACATTCATCTCCAAGTCTATGTATAGACATTTGTTTCATTACTTTTGGGTAAATACCCATTTTGTTGGATTGGATTGTTCATTTTCTTATTGAGGTTTAAGAATTCTTTGTATATCAGGCAGAAAAATCCTTCATCAGATATGTGATTTGCAGATATTTTTTTTCCAGTTTCTGGCTTATCTTTTCATTCTCTAAGAGCAAAAGTTCTTAATTTTGATGAAGTCCAATTTATTACTTTTCTCTTTTATGGATAATGCTATTGGTGTTATATATAAGGAATCTTTTTCTAATCTAAGATCACAAGGATTTTCTCCTACATTTTCTTCTGGAAGTTTTGTAGTTTTAGCTCTCATATTTTGATCTGTGCCCCATTTCAAGTTAATTTTTTAATATGGTGTGAGGTAAGGATTGAGAGATTTTTGTTTTGTTTTGTTTGTTGCATACAACTATCCAGTTGCTCCGACACTGTTTGTTGAAAAGACTATTCTTTCACCATTGAATTACCTTGGCACCTAGATTGAAAATCAATTGACTCTATATGTTTGGGTCAATACCTGGATTTCCTCTTTCCAAATATCTTTATGTCTTTTCTTATATGTCTTGATTACTGTGGTTTTATAGTAAATCTTGAAATCAGGTAGTATAAGTTCTCCAACCTAGTTCTTCTCTTACAAAATTGGTTTGGCTTTACTAGCTCCTTTACATTTACATATACATTTTAGAATCTGCTTGTCAGTATATAGCAAAAACCTGCTAAGATTTTGTTTGGAATTGCCTTGAGTCAATATATCAATTTAGGGGGAATTGACATCTTTAAAATAGTGAGTCTTTCCTTCAGTGAACATATAGCTCTTTTTTTGTTTTGTTTTGTTTTTTGTTTGTTTGTTTGTTTGTTTGTTTTTACCGGGAGGTCCCGGGGATCGAACCCTGGTCCCTGCATATGGGAGACGGACGCCCAACCGTTTGAGCCACATCCGTCCCCCGAACATATAGCTCTTTAATTTATTTAGATCCTCTTTAATTTCTCTCAACATTGTTTTGTAGCTTCCAATCAACAGATCTCACACACATAAATATTTCATAGTTTTAGGCCATTGTAATTTTTTATTTTAATTTTTCATTATTAGTTGCTGGTATATGGAAATGTAGTTGATTTTTGTACATTGAACTTATATGATGTGCTGTGATTTTGCCAAACTAATTTTAGTTCTGATAACTTTTTTGTGGATTCCTAAGAATTTTAAACATAGTCATGTTGTTTGCAAGTAAAGAAAGTTTGACTTTTTTCCTTTCAAGTCTGTGTGCCATTTCCTTCTTTTTCTTGACTCATTGTAATGGCTTAGACCTTCAGTAGAATATTGGGTAGAAGTGGTTAGAGCAGACATTGTTAACTTATTCTCAGTCTTGGAGTGAGAACATTCAGTCTTTCGCCATTAAGTAGGATGTTAGATACAGCCTTTATTAAGTTGAGGAAGTTCCCTTTTATTTATAGTTTGCTGAGAATGGATGTTAAATTTTGTCAAATGCCTTTTTTTTCCCCCATCTATTGAGATGATCATTAATTTTCTGTTATTGAGCCTACTTTGCATTCCTGGAATAAACTACACTTGGTCATGATGTGTTATCTTTCTTGTAAATTGCGGACTTAATCAGCTAAAATTTTGTCAAGGGTTTTTTTTGTCTGGTCATGAGGGATGAAGATCTCAGGGATAATTTCTTTTCATGTGATATTTTTGCCTTGTGTTGGTATCAGGGTAATGTTGGCCTCATAATTGAGTTGGGAAATATTCCCTCCTCTTCTATTTTCTGGAAGATTTTGTGTAGAATTGGTATTATTTCTTCTTTAGATACTTGATAGAATTCACCAGTGAAGTCATATGGGTTTAGAATTTTCTTTGTTGGAAAGGTTTTTTTACTTGTGAATTCAAATTTACTTAATAGAAGGTGCTCTATTTCTTGAGTGAGTTATAGTAGTTTGTCTTTCAAAGAATTTGTCCATTTAATCTAAGTTACCAAATTTATTGGAATAAAGTTTATAATATTTCCTCATTGTTCTTTTAATATCCTTATACTCTGTAAAAATGTCTCTTCTTTCATTCCTTGTTTTGGTAACTTGAGTCTTCTCTATTTTTTCCCCGATGAGTCTGGCCAGAAATTTATCGATTGTATTAATCTTTTCTAAGAACCAGCTTTTGGTTTCATTGACTTTCTTATGGTTTTTCTGTTTGCTATTTTATTGATTTCTGCTATCTTAATTCTTTCTTTCTTTCTCCGCTTTTGGGTTTAATTTGTTCTTCCTTTTCTGCTTCCTTAAGATTGAAGCTTAGATAATTTATTTTAGGACTTTCTTTTTTAATATAAGCATTTAAAGCTATAAATTTCTTTCAGCATTGCTCTAGCTGCGTATTTTAATAAGTTAGGTTTTCATTTCCATGCAGGTCAAAATATTTTTAAATTTCCTTTGTGATTCTTTTTCAATCCATGAGTAGTTAGAAATGTATTGCTTAATTTCCAAATATTTGAGGTTGTTTCAGATTTCTGTTATTGATTTCTAGTTTAATATTGTTGTGATCAGAGATCATACTTTGTTTTATTTTAATCATTTTAAATTTATTAAGGCTCCTTTTATGGCCCAGAATATGTTTTATCTTGGTGAATGTTCCCTGTGCCTACATTAAAAAAGAATATCTCAGATCAATTCTTTCAGTTTTTGCCTCATATATTTTGAAGCTTTTTTATTAAGTGCATACACATTTAGGATTGCCTTTTTGGTAAACTGTCTCCTTTATTATGAAATGTTCATCTTTATCCCAGGTGATATTTCTTATTCTATTAATAAAAACCACTCCAGCTTTCCTCTGCTTAGTGTTTGCAAGGTATATATTTTTGCATCTTTTTTCTCTCAGTCTATCTGTATCTTTATATTTACACTGGGTCTTTTTTATTATTATTCATCCTGATAATCTCTGCCTTTTAATTGCAATGTTTAGACCATTTTCATTTAATGTAACCAGTCAGGATTCAAGCAGAGAAGCAGAACCAGTAGGAGATACATATTAGAAGATTTATTATAAAGAATTGGCTTATGCTATTTTGGGGGCTGACAAAGCAACTCCAAAATCTGTATGGCCGGCCATCAATAAGCGCAGGCTGAAACTCTCAGGCGTGGATGAAAGCTG
Source organism: Tolypeutes matacus (assembly GCA_026826555.1). NCBI lineage: Eukaryota > Metazoa > Chordata > Mammalia > Cingulata > Chlamyphoridae > Tolypeutes > Tolypeutes matacus. The sequence goes on from JAKSZT010054569.1 coordinate 5,841,617, forward strand.
CTGTCCAGAGACAGAATTTCTTCTTCATTAGGAAAACCTTAGCTTTGTTTTTAAGGACTTTCAATTGATTAAATCAGACCCACTCAGATTATCTAGGATAATCTTTCTTATTTAAAGTCAACTGATTATAGACTTTAATTGTGTCTCTAAAATAAATTCACAACAACACCTAGATTAGTGTTTTTTGATTACCTGAGGACTTAACCAAGATCAAAGTACCATCACAGTACATATCTATATAGTTAGGTTTAAATATACCATGCTACTTATTTTCTATTTGTCTGATCTGTTTGTTCCCTTTTTCTTCCCACCCTATATGTAAACCCTGGAAAGTATTTAGCCCTACTCCTTAGTAGTGAATCTTTCCGCAGCCTCAGGTAGCCTCCTCTCATGCATGTGTGCAGCAGTACTCAAGACAAGTTTGAGAGGACCCCTCTATATAACTCTCTGGCACTCTTTCCATGTAGTAACTGCTCTCTAGTACTCCAGCTCACAAAGTTCATTGCTCTAGCCGCTCTGCAGAGCTGCTTCATGACTTTCATGGGCCCTTTGTACTTCTGCCATTGAGATTTGGGACTTAGTTCTTTATCATCCTTGCCCCACACAGGTTCAAAATAGTACTAATTTTTTAAGGGGAGATTGGTTTTGTATTTGTGGCAGGCTCCTCCCTTATGGGGATTTTGTCTCCTAAGTACCTTAATATTGCACAAGATTGCTTTCCTGATTTCAGCCACTTCCTCCTCTACTCTGGCTGCTCCAAGACTTGACTGAGAGCCTGGTGGGTTCTGTTTTCTCAGCCTTCTATGTTCTGCTCTTTAGATTTTTTTGAGCAAAACTCCTTTAGTCTCCTGCCTCAAACAGATTCAAAATCTGGGAAATCCCTTTGCATATATGTTGCATATTTGTTGCTGATGTCCTCCTCGTGGAAGTGCTGTATGTTCTAAACATCATGACACTGTGAGAGATTTCACTCTGCTTTTCTTTTCTGGCCCAGCCCCTCCAGCCTTCTCTGCCACCTAGAACTCCACAAATTTTCTATGGGGAAAACTGGCCTTGTATTTGGTTTCTTCTAGCTTCTGATCTGTTGATATATGACCACTAAAAGCTCCAGTGCTTTCACTTTCCCCTAGTAGCACCCTTCTTCTTGAGCAAAGTCCAGTCTTTGGCCCATGTCCAAAAGTATCATATATGCATGCCCAGGGAAGAAAATGGCAGCAGTCATCAGTTCACGTCAGATAGTTCTTCTGTCTCTGGAATTTTAGTTCATCTAGTCCTTATTGCTTCTACCACTCCCCAGTGCCTTTAAAAATGTGATTTCTGGAATTTATTCATTTATTTCCATTTTACAGCAAGAGTATGGGCCTCATGAGACATATTATATAACCCTCTCAGAAGTGGAAGCCAGACTCACTTGTTTTCTACCTACAGCCTATTTTTGCACTTTTGCTTAGTGTTACTCCCCTTCCTTGAATCCATAGTTCTTGATCAGGTGCTACCAGTCACTAGTTTGAAATGGAAAGCTGTGCTGCAAGTGGGTGCTAGAGCCTTTGGCTTTGGCATGCCTGGGTTTTTGCCTACCTGGGACTGATCTAAGCCTGATTACCATTCCAGTCTGTTATGTTGATTTTTGCAGGACCAGGAGTAAAACCTCCAGAGGAACGGACAATTGAATACCTAGAAGAAGTTGCAGTTACTTTTGCCAAAGAACTAGCTAATAAGAAGATTTCTCCCAAGAGAGACAAGGGATTGATGGAAAGTGAGTCTCATTTTTAAAGAACAAAAGCAAAGCTGCTTTTCTGGGAATTTATTTATTTATTTTTTTGCTATTGATTGGAAATGAGGAAGAGGTAAATATATTATTTACTCTGAACTTAAAGTAGCCTTAAGGGGCATAACAGCTCTGCTCTGGGGTCAAGTTCTGAGTCTTTTAAAACTTTTTATTTTGAAAAATTCTAAACATTAATACAAAAGTCTAATAGTATTATAGTGCAATAAACACTCATATATGCCCATTATCCAGCTTTAATATATATCAAGTAATGAAATCATTCTTATAGAAGTGCTGAGGTTGAAATTTAGATTGTGTGTATCAGAGTAAAGAGCACTTCTTTCAGATAGCTAGAATTACTGCATTTTATGAAGTTTACAGAACAAGCTAACAAGGGAGGCTGGGCTCTTTCCAGTCAGTGTCTGAAAGCATTTTACCTTACAGAACTGACATCATTTGCGATGACTATTCCATTTGTCAGGCAACAAATTTACAAAAAGGTGGAAGAAAAAGTACGAAAGCAGACCAAAGGCCTTTATCCTGCACCTCTGAAAATAATCGATGTGAGTCTTTACCCCATATCCCCACATTTCTCATAGTTCCTCTCTTCGTATATAGTGAGACTCTTTGTCTCCTGTGTCGTGTATGTCAGTATTAAAGTTCTTAATTCTATTAAAATACTTAGCAAAAATTTGAAACGAGTGTAGCAGGCTATAAGGGCTCATATAAAGTGATATATTTGGGGAAAATTAGTGCTAGACATCCATTGGTTGTCGGGTTCAAAGCCATCAGTTATAAACCAGGAAAGTGACGTAAATCGTATCAGTAGAACAAGGCCAGTAAAATGTTGGGTGTTAACTAAGAGATAGTTGAAACAACCTATGGCTGTATTCTGTCCTTAGTCAAAACCGTTATCAGTTTCTAAAGTGTCTCATGGACTTCACATTATAAACAAGCTGTAATGGATATGGGGAAGTTCAGAAAAAGATCAAGAAGGATAGTTAAAGTGAAGAAACTTGTCTAAAGGTCAACATTGAAACTTAGAACTCTTCAGTCTGGAAAGTCCAAGATTAAGAAAGCATAGGGGAGTGGATGTAGTTCAAGCAGTTGAGCACCTGCTTCCCACACGGGAGGTCCTGGGTTCGGTCCCCAGTCCCTCCTAAAAACAAAAACAACAAGCAGACAAATGAAAAAATTAACCAACTCGGGAGCTGATGTGATTCAGTCTTTGAACACCAGCTTCCCACATAAGAGGTCCCAGGTTCAATCCCTGGTCCTGGTACCTAAAAAAAGAAACCATAGGATCAAAGACTTCAAAATTGAGAATGGGTCAGTCAACAAATATTTTTTTGAATAGAAGACACCACAGTATATAAAATATGAAATGTGGTCCCCTCCTTCCAATTGTTTCATAGTGTGGGCTGAGAAGGTTAGACCTATATTTGTGTGCAAGGCAGATAACAGTATGAGACATTATAAGGCAGCACAGGATTAATTGTCAGATAATTGGGACAGAGGAAAATTGCTAAATGCTCAGAGGAGGAAACAATCACTGTGAGCCAAAGAGCTAAGGAAGAGCCTCCTGGGATTTGACCTGAGCCCTGAAGAATGTGTTGCAGAATAGATGAGGGGAAAGGAGCACCAGGTAGGGTGGATATATTTGAGCAAAGTCACAGAAACAAGAAAACATGAGAAAAAAAAAAAATAAAATAAAAAAAATAAAAAAAAAAAAAAAAGAAAACATGAGGCTTCTTCAAGGAACATTTAGCAAGATCAGTTTTTATAGAGGGGTAGTGAGATGTCAGTCTGCAAAAAGGCAGATCAAAGCTAGATTTTAGAAAATTGTCAGTTTTGAATTGAGAAATTTGGCCTTTGTCCTATATAGATTATAGAGAGCTGTTTTCATGGTAGTGTGTAAAATGGATTAGATGAAGAGACAAAGTTGACCAATGATTAGGAAGCTATTTTGGTAATTTGGGCTTGAAGTTTTAATAAAACCTGAGATAAAATAGTAGAAGTGAAAATATAAAGGTAGTAAGATACTTGCCAGAGAGAAGATGAATTAAATTTTAGATGTGTTGACTTTTGGTTTTGTAGGAAATTGAAACAACAGTAGTTTGGACAGAGAAGACAGGGTTAGGGATGTAAATCTGTATATTCACTTTTATAAAATTTGTCTCAAATTGTCATACATTGTGATGATTGAGTACAAGGTCACTTCTTCATCTTTTACATTTCCCATTAGTATCCAAATGTTAAATTGAATTTCACAGAGGTAATAGAGGAACTTTGGGGATTGCCTACATTTGGAGAACAGAAGGGAAGCTGGAGGAGTAATTAAAGCAGGAGGGAAGGTGGTTAAGAGAAAAAGGTAAGCATGTTAGACTCAGAAAGGGGTGAAGACCCCTCTTTCTCTCACAAGATAAGAGGATTCAGAGTTGGATATGGAGATAGGGTTTGAGCTATAGACCGTCTTTGTTCTTATCCTATTCTCCTGCTACTTCCAGTATATGCTGGGTTTAGCGGTAGCCCAGACTGGGAGAATTAAGTCAATTTGAAGCAACCAGGCACTCAATCCTCTTTTCTTTTACACCCCAGTCTAGACTTTGACTTACACTTTAAAGGCTAATAGCACTGGCATTTTATTCATCATTATCGTACATCTCACCAATCTATTCCTACACTAAACAAGTACTTTATATGTCTTTTAGGTGGTAAAGACTGGAATTGAGCAAGGGGTTGAGGCTGGCTATCTCTCTGAATCTCAGGTAAAGTTCTTTCCTTTCCATTTTTTTTGTTATAAATTGCATTACAGGAGAACCAAAATCTAATAGTGTGTATAAAGCTGAAAAAAAGAGAAAGTTTCCAAATCCTATAAAATATTTTCTTTTTCTTTCAATAGTTATTGTTTCTTATGATTAATCTGAGTGAAAGGTAGGTGCTAAGAAGACCCTGGTGGTCTGCAGATGTTTGAACTTACTCTCATTTTTTTTTTTTTTTTTTAGAACCCAGAGTATCTTGACCCTTTTAAAACAGGTAGTGAAAATAGGTGTTTATGATAATGAGGATAGAAATAGAAATCGCAGAAGCAGAGCTATAATCCTTTCAGAATGAACTCACTGGGAGAAGTGTTTGTCCTGCAGTTGGGCTGGTTTTGTTGTGATAAAATAAATGCTATTGGTAGAAAAGTCTGTTCCTTATTGGGGCCTAGAGATGAGCCTTTGAACCCCAGACTCTTCGTTGGTGAATTAGAAAACAAAAGCTATGTAAAAGGTTACCACAGCTGCTTCTTAGTGTAGAGAATCCGAGAACTGTTACATCCGGAACCTGTTCCAAAGCAGTAGTCAAAGTGCTGCAGATGAAGAAGAGAGAAGGAAGGCACCTGAGCAGAGGACAGGCTTCTGCGGCACTGGCCCCATGGGCTTCTCAGCATTGCCCCCACTGCACGGAGAGACCTGAACTGAGGCAGTCCATGCCACCAAGGCTGGAAAGTTCTACCTTCTCTTGTTCCACTTTACTTTTCAGCAATTTGGAGAGCTTGCAATGACCAAAGAATCAAAGGCCTTGATGGGACTTTACCATGGTCAGGTCCAGTGCAAGAAGAATAAATTTGGAGCACCTCAGAAGAATGTTAAGTAAGTTAAACCTACCCAGGAAGCCCTTGTGAATTTTACAGTGTAGCATAGCTTATAGATGCCTTTGAAGACCTACAGGGCTACATTAATATTTTCATTCAGTCTTGCATTAAAACTCTTCTGTCCTGACCACAGTAGATCCCTTAATCCTACCAAGTACCTTTTGAAATTCAAAGTGCTGCCGATTCTGAGTATTTTCCAAACCCCTCTTGTGGCTCCTATATTTAAAAGGGTTTTTCTTGTCTTGCTGTCTTAGAAGTCTGGTTTAAGTCCCCTTCCTAAAATAAACAAACACAAGTATGCACTGTTTAATGATATTACCTAGCCCTGTGACTTGAGTTACCATCTCTGGGTGTTCACACTTCTTCCTCATGAAAAAACATAAGGCTTCATTGTAATTGTTAACGTCTTGTCCTTCTTTTAGTTTACAGCCTAATAAGGCTTTGAGATTTTACTTGCCTATCTCATGTCTGTCCTCTCCATCCAACTGCCTAAATGGCTCTATCGCAGCTTAAGTTTAATAATGCCCCTAAACCCACCGTCTAGCTCAGTAGTTCTCAACCTAGGAGATTTGCACCCCCCCACTTCCACCCCACCCCCAAGGGACACTTGGCAACATCTGGAGACATGTTTTGTTGCCAGCTGGAGAGGAGGAGTTGCTAGTGGCACCTAGTGAGTAGAGTGGCCAGGGAAGCTGCAGCGCATGCTAGAATGCACAGCCCAGCCCCGGAGCAGAGAATTGCTGATCTGCCCCAAATGGCTGTAGTGCTGAGGTTCAGAAACCCTCTTCTAGCTGAATCGTTGTGAGGGTTTCAAGAGACGCAGTTCATGTTCCCACCTTCTCCTTCCCCTCTCCTTTCATGAGAATAAAGTCCAAAGTAGAAGATAAAATAGATACATGGTCAGTACCTTGCATTCATTGGTTGGCGTAAATTACTTCCACATTGTAGTAAATTAGTGGTGACCACTTAAATCTGTATTTCTTCACCCATTCTGCAAAAATCAGATTAACAAGGAAAACCCCCTTTCCCATATGCAGCATAAATAGAAGGCAGAGAATGCTGCTAAATGTTAATGGTATAAAAGGGAGACTTTGTTGTGACAGGGAATAAAGGAAGCAAGAGAGAAAGCTAGTAAGAGGTCCTGTGGAACCACAACCCATAAGACAACCGACTCCTACTCCTGCCCCACCTCTATCCCCCGCCTCTCCACATATAAAAATAACGCTGTCAGTTAAAGAAACTGCTTTACAACACAAAGGATCCTCTTAAAGAAGTCTCCTTAGCCAGTCCAGATCCTTATTCTTGTCAGCACACAATCTTGCTGCTGTTCTAGGTGAAGATGTGTACCAAATACACAAAAAAAGACAGGCAGGTACCCGCCATGTGCAGCTACCAGAAATAGAAAAAAAGAAAATGAGAATGAAAATACTTAAGCTTATGAAAATTCTCCCTTCTCCAAAAAAAAAAAAAAAAAAAAAACAACCACAATGCAGAAGAAAACTGTAATGGAACACCCCCAAACTTGAATTAAATATCCTTAAACAGATAAGGAAAATTAAATATCATTTACAGATAAGGGGGAAAAAAAAAAAACCTCTAAAGAAAAAAATTTAAAACCTCAGAACCAAATGGACAGAAAAACAAGGTGATATAAAATAAGAGTTGGCCTAACTTGGGAAAGAAATTGAATAATAAGGTAACATCATCTTAGAATTGAAGAATAGAATCTAAGGTGTAAGAATAGGCTGAACTGAGGAACAGAGAGGAAGCCAGCATAGGTGGAGCCCCGGGACCCAAGGCTGGAACAGCAGGAGAGGAGTTGGAGACCAGGTAAAGGAAGAGGATCAGGTCATCTGGGGCCTTGTAGGTCAGGGGAAGGATTTGGATCTCATTCTCTGTGTAAATGTAAGTTGGATTTTAAGCAGAGCAGTGACATGATTGGATCTGTATGTTTAAAAACACTACTCTGACTAGGTAAAGAATGGTCTAAATCGCATTGTGTTCAATAAGAGCAGATGGGTTGGGGGACAACTTACCCATTCTTCCATGTACCTCTGGCATTGATTCAGATTGTTGAGAAATCCAGCAGTGAGTGATGCTGGGACAAATAGCAATATAACAAAAATTTTGTTAAAAAAAAAAAAAAAAGGATAGATTGAACTAAAAATTTAATGAAGAACATTGAAGACAGGTCATCCCCCTTCATTGCCCAGTTGCTTCCATCTCTCTAGGCCCCTTCTCCCTCTCCTTTACTGATATTTCTCCCTCCTTACCTGTTTTCTCTTTTTTAAAATTACATTTTATACAAATAATACATCCCTTTTCTCCTTCAAAAAAGCTATTATAAATGAGGTTAAATATTTAATGATATTTTGTGCTTATGGTTTGAATGTTTTAATATAAAAGTATTGTAGGAATCCTGTCACTTGTTCTTTTTACTTAGTGGTACAGCTCAGGTTTATAGCAGTTAACGCATTCCTTTTAACTGCTGTTTTTAACTCTTCCCCAGCTGATGGATTGGTAATTGTTGCCAACTTTTCATTATTACGAACATTGTATAAGACCATTCCTGGGAAGCGGCTGTGGCTCAATCAGTAGGGCTCCCGTTTACCATGTGGGAGGCCCCGGGTTCGGTTCCCGGGGCCTCCTGGTGAGGGCAGGCCCGCCCACACGGCGTGGTTGGCTGACCCGGCGAGCACAAGCAGCAAGGGGGGGATAAATGAATAAATAAATAAAATCTTTAAAAAAAAATTAAAAAAAAAAAAAAAAAAAAAAGACCATTCCTCACAGCACGTATTCTTTTGCATAAGCACATTTCTCTACAGTAAATACTGAGAAGTAGGATTCCTAGGTCAGAGGGTATTTAATTTTTGGTTTTAATAAATTTGTCTTCTTTTTTTTAAAGATTTTATTTATTTATTCATTTTTCCCCCCCTTGCTGCTTGTGCTCGCTGGGTCAGCTAACCACGCCGTGCGGGCGGGCTTGCCTTCACCAGGAGGCCCCGGGAACCAAACCCGGGGCCTCCCACATGGTAAACGGGAGCCCTACTGATTGAGCCACAGCCGCTTCCCTAAATTTGTCTTCTGAAGTAGGGCAAAGTATACTTCCATCAGCCATGAATGAGAGAAGCAATTTTTATACACCTGATTGAAACTTAAAATTTTTCCCAATCCAATGGGGAGAAGCTATCTTGTTTTAATTTGCATCTTCCAGAATATTAGGGAGGTTGAGCATGTTTACTGGCAATTCGTTTTCCTCTGTTGTGAATTGCTTTATATCATTTGCCCATTTTATTGGGTTGTTGTTTGTTTTTTTAAATTCATATGTGTTTGCTCTTCTTAGTTCCCCTATAGTCAATCCTTTGTCTGCCATGTATATTGTAAATTTCTTCCCATTTTATGGTTGTCTTAATTTTGTGGCATCATTTGTCAAACAGAAATTTTTTATTTTTATGTGGTAAATGTATCAATCTTTTTTCAGTTATGTTTCTCTATCCCATTCTTTTCACTGTCTTCTATTTAACACTCAACACATACATTTTTAAAATAAAAGTTATTAAAGTATATCATTCATACATAAACACACATAAACAGTAAGTGTATAGTAAAAGTTGTGAACTTACAAAACAAACAGGCATATCATCATACAGGGCTCCCATACATCACCCCACCACCAGCACCTTACATTGTTGTCACCACATAAATTTTTGTATTATTATAAAGCATTTGGAAAATGCTCCCAGAACATGAAGTTAGAATGAGGTTCTCTTTGAGTGGCCCTCAGATAGCTTTGCATTTAATTAAGGAGGCAAAAGTAATGCACATAGGGTCGGATGTGGCTCAACTGGTTGGGCATCCATCTCCCATATGGAGGGACCCGGGTTCGATCTCTGGGACCTCCCAGTAAAAAAAAAAAAAAAAAAGTAATGCACATAAAGCCCCTAGAGAATACTAAGGAGTAAACCAAGTGGTCCTGACAATGTCAAGAGGAGTTCAGGGGTGGAAAAGACTGGAATGTGTATGTACGGGAGTGTTTGAGGGAGGGTTACAGTCTGGAAATAAAGACCATCCAGGAGGCTTTCGAACTGTTGGAGGTGAGAGGTGGTAAAGGTACAGTTTAGATTGGTGACTGAGAGGACTAAGGGAAGAAAAGAACATATTTCAGTAGAAATCAAAGATGACTAGAAAATGGTAGAATGACTAACAAGTAGTTGGGAGAGGAGAGGTTAGTCTTTGGGCATGTTACTGCAAGTTGGTTTTTGTTTGGAAACAGAAATAGTCATGTTGACTTACGCATAAACTGGTTTGTTTTCGGTGCTCTCCAGACATGACTGAAGAGCAGTATAATTTTGTCTTCTTGGGTAGACCAATTCTTTTAGCCCTAATGGAATTTTGCATTTAACTTTGAACATAAATCATTTATTTAACTGTACTTTTACAAGTAAAGATTATTTTGAAACACATTATCGTGCTTGCCTTAGTTGGTTTATTTGATTATAACTTGGAAGAGCTCCTACTTTTCCTGGAATGAGTGAGAGTTGTTTACCTAAAGTCATTTCATCCTTTCCTTTCAGGCATCTAGCTATTCTTGGTGCAGGGCTGATGGGAGCTGGCATTGCCCAAGTCTCCGTGGATAAGGGGCTAAAGACTATACTTAAAGATGCTACACTTGCCGGGCTAGGCCGAGGACAGCAACAAGTATACAAAGGGTAAGCCTGCTCTCTGCCTCGTCTCTCCTTTGCCAGGAGTTAGAATGTTTTTGTTTGTTTTTTCCCCCTCACAGGCTCCTTTTTACTGAACCATACTCTATAGTTAAGGCAAGTTTGGGGTTTTTTTGTGTTTGTTTTTTTGTTTGTTTTTTAGAAACTCTAATTCCTTCTTTCACCTCATTTGTTACAGATGTTATAGACCATCAACATCTATGAAGTCTTTATGGTATTTGATTGTAGAAGGGAAAACTTTATCTGTTAGATATTTTTAAATGCCATTTACCTTACCCTTTGGAATCAGATGGCCTTCTTGGTACAGTTTCCATTTAGTTGCCTTATTGCTTTGGAATGCTCAAAAGTATGACTCTGTATCTCCCTTGAGAGGACTAAGAGATTACGACTGGGGATAGTTGTGAAGTGACTGCACGAAGATGGGGCTGAGGCCAGAACTCTTGAGCCTTGTATTCCTTCACTGGCCTTACTGTAGACAAGGAGTTAACTGGCTTGGTTCCACAGAGTCTGAGATTTTACAGACAGTGTTTCCATCTTGCCTCTGAATTAAAGGGTAAATAGCATTCTCCTTCCTTACTCCCTCCCCCCTGTAACACCCATACACACACACACACACACACACACACCACACCACACACACACAGTGCCTATTTTACAGGGTGGGGGCAATTGGAGCAGCAGCTTGGCCATAGTGGGAATTGTTTCAGCACAGTTCTGTGCTCAAATGTAATGGACAAGCTGGCTGCTAAATAACAGCATTGCCCCGAGACTAGCATCCAGGGGTCACAAGACAGCTTTTCACAGTCACCACCATGAGGAATTGCTGCTCTAGGGTAGCCTGTTCCCTTTGATCTCCTTTGGGTACAACTAGGCCAGGTTTCCCTTTTTCACCTGAAAAACATCAGACTCATCAGATACCCCACACCATACTGCTGACTTGAGACATACATCCTGTCTTGGACACGGTTTCATTAGACAATTTAAAATGTTTTAACCCCTGATAAGCATCTTGCTTGCTCACTGCTGCCATAGTCATCTGAAACCAAGTGAGTTAAGACCTTAATTGAATGTTGGGTTTTTCAACATTCAAAACCTTGTTGGGTTTTTCTTTCTGTTAAGGAAATTAGTGAATGGAATTTAGCATCATTCATCATTCAGAGGAAATCTCTGGGTCATTCATTCTGAATGTGTGATTACCTTGAAACCTAAGAGAGCCTGTTTTCCTTAGCAATAAAAAATAACATGTCTGAGTAGCAGGAATCCTTAGCTCCCTATGGGAAAGAAGAAACCTGAAGTTAATATTTTGTTTAATCGGTACCATGTGCTACTAGGTGCTGTGTGGGAAGTGGATTGAGAATATAAGAAATAATGCTTGGTATCTGTCTCTAGAAAATTACAATTACAGAATGTAAGCCAATTTTAAATCATGTGGTCAAGGACACCCATTGGCTGTTACCCCTATTGTAGAAAGAGAATTACTAGAGCTGCTCTTCTGTTATACCTTTCTGGTATTCATGTTATTTACTCCTCTTGGCAAATTCAGCTGTTTTATGAATTGATGCAGTTTGTATAAGTTAGGCATATAGAAGCATCTTGTAGTGGAAAGAATTTGGACTTTGGGGTCTACCTGACTTTGAATCCCAGTACCCTCCCTAAAAGCTATTTGATCACGAGTCCATCTGAGCCCCTTTGAGCAACTCAGCTCCCTCAAAATGGAGTAAAATAATAAATAAACAAACAAACAGAGAAGTATAATTACTTCCTCACAGCACACTGTCTGGCCCATAGATACTCAATAAATGCTAGTTTTCTGTTCTTCCCCTCTGAATAGGAGTGTGTTTTTTGTTTATTTTTTCTAGATTGAATGATAAAGTGAAGAAGAAAGCTCTAACATCATTTGAAAGGGACTCCATTTTCAGCAACTTGACTGGGCAACTCAGTTACCAGGGTTTTGAAAAGGCAGACATAGTCATTGAAGCTGTGTTTGAGGACCTTAGCCTCAAGCAGAGAGTGCTAAAGGAAGTCGAAGAGGTAAGTAAGGGGCCTGCTCAGCTTGAATCCTGGTGCAGTGAGTAAAGGGCACTGAGACAGTAGTTTTAAAGGAACTGTAGAAATTCGTAATTCTTTTTTATAGAGGTATTTCCAAACATAAGTTTTTCTGAGCCCACGCACACTGTGAATTTATTAAGGTCAATTCTAAGTGCCAAGGCAATTTTAGGTGAAAGACCTTTGGTAGATCCAGCCTCCCATTAGTAATAAATTCCTTCTGGCCTTTGCTTTCTTTATAAGAAAGTTTTAAAGTTGAATCTGACTGACATGACAGACCTTCAAGGATTAGAAATGACCTTCCCTTTTTCTCCACAGAACTAAACAAAACTCATTCCTTTGACACTCTTCACAAGACATTGTTTCTAGATCCCTTGCTGTCGTGGTTACCTGCATCAGTACCTTTATCATGCCTCAGTGTTAGCTGCACTTAGTGGCTTAAGACAACAGCTCTTTATTTTTTCAGTTCTGCAGTTTGGGCAGAGCTCTGAGGAGACAGTTGGGCCAATTCCATGTACTGTGTAGTCTGGGATCACTAGTGGTGGGGGCCCCTCAATGCTCCCCCACGTGACCTCCCGAAGCTCTTGGCACCCGAAGCTCTTGGCTTAGACTCAGGAGTCTAGCTGGAGTTTCTCTATAGCATGGCTGCTGGCTTCCAAAAGAGCAAAAACAGAAGCCACTGGACTTTGTAAGGCTAGGCCTGGAACTAGCAGAGTCACTTTTGCTTCATGCTGTTGGTCAAAGCAAGGCACAAAGCAGTCCAGGTTCAGGGGCAAGGGAACTAGACTCCTCCTCTGGACTGAAGGAAAGGCTTGGGGGAAACTTGCTAGCATCTTTGGAGACTTTGATCTGCCCCTTGTGGAGGGTTTTGCCACCAGCTTTAGGCACCCTACTACTATTAACGGCCCTCACTGGTGGCTCACGTTACACTTTGGTTCTTTTTTGTTTGTTTGTTTGTTTGTTTTTTAAGATTTTATTTATTTCTCCCCCCACCCCCCACCCCTTGTTGTTTTGTGCTCGCTGTCTGCTCTCTGTGTGTTCTTCTGTGTCTCCTTGTCTTCTTTTTAGGCAGCACTGAGAACTGATCCTGGGACCTTCTGGAGTAGAGAGAGAGGCTGCTCAATCTCTTGCACCACCTCAGCTCCCTGTTCTGCTGCGTCTCTTATTGTCTCTCTCCTTGTCTCTTTTTGTTGCGTCATCTTGCTGCGCCAACTCTCCTGCGGGCCAGCACTCCGTGTGGGCCAGCTCTCCACTCGGGCCAGCTCACTGCACAGGCCAGCTTGCTTTTCACCAGGCGGCCCCGGGAATCGAATCCTGGACCTCCTATATGGTAGATGGGAGCCCACTTGCTTGAGCCACATCCGCTTCCCTCATGTTACACTTTTGACTAACTGAAATCATGTGACCTTCGTCACAAGTTTACTGCCAGGCAGGTCTTGCCCATGATGTGTTTGCACTGTTCTCTTTTTCCCCCTTTTTTAAATTTTTTTAAATCTTAATTCAGTACTTTACCTTTATCTCTATTATAATTGGTCTTATTTTATACTCAACTTTTTAGTGTGTTGAATGTATTTTTATTTTTTTTTTTTAAGATTTTATTTATTTATTCATTTATCCCCCCCTTGCTGCTTGTGCTCGCTGGGTCAGCTAACCACGCCGTGCGGGCGGGCTTGCCCTCATCAGGAGGCCCCGGCCCATATGATAAACGGGAGCCCCACTGATTGAGCCACAGCCGCTTCCCTATTAAGAGATTCTTGCCCCTCTATTTGATAATATAGCAGAACTCCCCCGGATGTGCCCTTGCTCTTTTTTCCTTGTCAGTCTAGCAAAAGTTTGTCAATTTTATTGATCTTTTCAAAGAACAAATTTTTGGTTTTACGGATTCTATTGTTTTATTATTGACTGTTTCATTTATCTCTGCTCTGCTCTGCTCTTATCTCTGTTACGTCCTTCCTTCTGCTGGCTTTGGGTTTACTTTGTCCTTCTTTTTTTTTTTTTTTTAAGATTTTATTTATTTATTCATTTATCCCCCCCTTGCTGCTTGTGCTCTCTGGGTCAGCTAACCACGCCGTGCGGGCGGGCTTGCCTTCACCAGGAGGCCCCGGGAACCGAACCCGGGGCTTCCCATATGGTAAACGGGAGCCCTACTGATTGAGCCACAGCCGCTTCCCTGTCCTTCTTTTCTTGTTCCTCCAGTTGTGAGTTTCGGTCACTGACTTGAAATTGTTCTTTTTTTTTTTTTTTTTTTTTTTTTTTAAGGTTCCGGGGATTGAACCTGGGACCTCGCATGTGGGAAGCCAACGCTCAGCCACTGAGCCATATCAGCTCCTCTGAGTTCATTTTTTCGTTTATTTTTTTTTTGATTGTTTGTTTCTGTTTTTTTTAGGAGATAACTGAGAACTGAGGCCAGCACCTCCCATGTGGGAAGCAGGGGCTCAACTGTTTGAGCCACATCCATACCCTGTTTCCTCTTTTTTTTTTTTAAGATTTTATTTATTTATTCATTTATCCCCCCCTTGCTGCTTGTGCTCGCTGGGTCAGCTAACCACGCCGTGCGGGCGGGCTTGCCTTCACCAGGAGGCCCCGGGAACCGAACCCAGGGCCTCCCATATGGTAAACGGGAGCCCTACTGATTGAGCCACAGCCACTTCCCCTGTTTCCTCTTTTTTAATGTAACCATTCAGAGCTATAATTTTCCCTCAGCACTGCCTTTGCTGCATTCCATAAGTTTTGGTATAGTGTGTTTTTGTTTTCATTCACCTCAAGATATTTCCTAATTTTTCTTGTGATTTATGCTTTGATCCATTGGTTGTTTAAGAATACATGTTTAGGGAAGCGGCTGTGGCTCAATCAGTAGGGCTCCCGTTTACCATATGGGAAGCCCCGGGTTCGGTTCCTGGGGCCTCCTGGTGAGGGCAGGCCCGCCTGCGCGGCGTGGTTAGCTGACCCAGCGAGCACAAGCAGCAAGGGGGGGATAAATGAATAAATAAATAAAATCTTTAAAAAAAAAAAAAAAAAGAATGCATGTTTAATTTCTGTATATTTGTGAATTTTCCAGTTCTTCTGTTAGTGATTTATAGCTTCATTCCATTGTGATCAGAGAACATACATTGTCTGACTTCAATATTTTTTAATTTATTGAGACTTGTTTTCTGACCTAACATATGGTCTCTCCTAGGGAATGATCCACATACACTAGAGAATAATTGGGTGAAGTGCTCTGTATGTGTCTGTTAGGTCTGGCTGGTTTAAGTATCCTTCAAGTCTTGTATTTCCTTACTGATCTTCTGTTTAGATGTTCTATTACTGAAAGTGACTTACTGATGCCTACTACTAATGTAGAACCATCTATTTCTCTCTCAACTCTCTCAGTATTTGCTTCATATATTTTGGACCTTTGCCATTAGAGGCATATATGTTTATAATTGCTATGTCTTCTTGTTGAATTGAATTGACCCCTTTATGAGTATACAGTGACTTTCTTTGTCCCTCATAACAGTTTGACTTAAAGCATAGTCACCCCAGCTCTTTGGTTACTACTTGCATGGTATGGTTTTTTTTTTCCATCCTTTCCCTTTCAACCTACTTGTCTTTGAGTTTGAGATGAATCTTTTGTAAACAGCATATATTTGGGTCATGCTTTTTATCCATTCTGCCAATCTGTACCTTTTGATTGGAGAGTTTAATCTATTTAAATTCAAAGTAACTACTGATAATGCAGAGCTGTCTTCTGCCATTTTGCTATTTGGTCTTTCTAAATTTTTTTTTTCCTAGATTTATTTTATTTATTCATTTCTCTCCATCCCCTCCTTGTCTGCATTCACTGTGTCTGTTTGTGTATGCTGGTCTTCTCTTTTTGGGAAGCACCTGAAACCGAACCCAGGACCTCCCATGCAGGAGGGAGACACATAATCACCTGAGCCACGTCTGCTCCCTGCTTTGTTGTGTCTCTCATTGTGTTTTCTCACTGTGTCTCTTGGTTGTGTCATCTCACTGCGTCATCTTGCTGTGTCAGCTCGCTGTCTTGCACATCTTCTCCAGGAGGCACTGGGAACCGACCCAGGGTCTCCTGTGTGGTGGCGGGAGCTCATTCTTTTGAGCCACATCTGCTTCCTGGTCTTTATAAATCTTAAAACCTTTTTTGACTTCAGTTCTTCCATTAATGCCTACTTTCATATTTGTTCTTTTTTTTTTCTTTGTATTATACTATTTTGAGTCCCTTATCATTTCTTTCTGAATATATTTTTCCTATATTTTCTATGTGTTTACCATGGGGCTAACGTTTTACATCCTAAATCTGTAACAATCACCTTTAATTTGATACCAACTTAACTTCAAGAGCATATACATACTCTGTTCCTATAATCCTCCGTCCCTTCACCTTTTTCTTGTATTTGTTACAAATTATATCCTTATACATGTTATATCCAAAACCACAGATTCATTATTACTTTTTTTTTTTACTTTTTTTTTTTTTTTAAATTTCAGAAGGATCGTGAGGCCCCGCTTTCACGGTCTGTATTCGTACTGAAAATCAAGATCAAGCGAGCTTTTGCCCTTCTGCTCCACGGGAGGTTTCTGTCCTCCCTGTCATTATTACTTTTTTTTTTTTTTTTCCTTTTTTTTTTAAAGATTTATTTATTTATTTACTTTTATCCATTTTTACCACCCCACCCCCACCCCCCGTTTTTGCTGTTTCTGTGTCCATTCGCTGGGCAACTCTCTGTGTCCATTTCCTGCCCTCCCTTCTCATCCTTCTCCTCCTGTCTTCACTGGGATTCCATCCTCAGAATCTCCAATGTGGGAGAGAGGTGTCCTACTGTCTGCGCCACCTGGTTTTTCGGTGCGTCTCATCTTGGCTCTCCCGTGTGTCACTCTCCTATTATGTCATCACCCTGCTGCGTGGTTCGCAGGGCCTGGCAGCCCACCCGCGCACAGGGCCCAGTGGCCCACGCGCCCTCTATATTTTTCTTTTTTTTATTTTTACCAGGAGATCCCAGGGATCAAACCCAGGCCCCTCCACATGGGAGACGGATGCCCAAACTCCCAAGCCACATCCGTCCCCCTGCTATATCTCTCACGGTTGACCAAAGATACCCAAAGGTAGTCTTTTCCCATACAAGATGGTCATATAATAAATCAGGCTTAGTTTATCACCAGCATTCTAAAAACCAGACCTAGGGAGAAAAACTAGGTCTGGGGACACATGCATGGTTTCTAATATAGCAAATGTTTAGCCTACCCTGATTATCACAAAATCAGGACAGCAAGAATATTTGCAATCATTATTACTTTTTAAAAAGATTTATTTTATATACTTTCCCCCTCCCCCTATTGTTTACGCTCACTGTCTGCTGTGTCTGCTCGTTGAGTGCTCTCTTTGTTTGTCATCTTTTTAGGAGGCACCAGGAAATGAACCCCAGGACCTCTCATGTGGGAGGGAGGTGCCCAATAGCTTGAACCACCTCCGCTCCCTGCTTGTTGTGTCTCTCATTGTGTTTTCTCATTGCGTCATCTTGTTGTGTCAGCTACTGTCTTGCTCATCTTCTTTAGGAGGCACCAGGAACTGAACCCAGGACCTCCCATGTGGTAGGCAGGTATCCAACTGCTTGAGCCACATCTGCTTCCCCATTATTACTTTTTATACCTTTGCATTTTAGAACCTGAAAGGAGTAAAAAGTGAAGTTACATACCAAAAAATAAAGTGTAACAGTACTGGCATTTATAATTACCTGTATGGTTGACTTTACTGGAGGTCTTTGTTCTTCCACTAGGATCCACTGTCTAGTGTCCTTTCCTTTAAGTCTGAAGCACTCCCTTTACCATTGCTTGTAGGGCAGCTCCCTCAGCCTTTGTTTCTCTTTAATAGCTTCCTCATTTTTTAAAGAAAATTTCACTGGATGTAAAATTCTTAGTTTGAAATTGTTTTATTTCAGCACTTTAAATATTCGTCCCACTACCTTCTTGCCTGCATGGATTCCAATGAGAAATCAGCACTTAATCTTATTGGGTTTTCCTCATATATAATTTGTTACTTTTCTCTCATAGCTTTCAGAACTCTCTCCTTATTCTTGGTATTAGTGTTTATTTACTATCTGTCTGGACATGGTTCTCTTTGAGTTTATCCTCTTTGGGGTTTGTTGGGCTTCTTGAATGTTATATTCCTGTTTTTCAGTAAATTTGGGAAGTTTTCTGCCGTGTTTTCTTTTAATATTCCTTCTGCCCCTTTCTCTCTCTCTTCTCATTCTGGGACTCCTGTCACGTGTATATTAGTACACTGGATGGTGTCCCACAGGTCTCTTAGGCTCTGTTCATGTTTTTTTTGTTTATTTGTTTTTTTTTTTTTTTTTATTCTCTTTTCTTTCTGTTCCTCAGCCTAAATCATTTGAATTGCCTTGTCTTTGGGACCACTAATTCATTTTTCTTCCTGCTCCAATCTGCTGTTGAAACCCTCTAGGGAATTTTTTATTTCAGTTATTGTCATCCTCAGCTGCAGTAATTGTTTGGTTCCTTTTTAAAATTTCTTTCTCCTTACTGAGATTCTCATATTGTTCATTGATTTCCTCATATCCTTTTTTTTTTTTTTTAGATTTATTTTATTTACTTCTCCCCTCCCCCTTGTTGTTTGCACTTGCTGTGTCTGTTCATCTTGTTTAATTAGGAGGCACCGGGATCTGAACCTGGGACCTCTGATAAGGGAGGGAGATGCCTAATCACTTGAGCCACCTCTGTTCCCTCCTCTTCATAGGTTCTTTCTCCATGTTTTCCTTTATCTTCATGCGTGTATTGAGGATCATTTTTTAAAAGTCTTTGGTATGTCCAAATCTGGTCCTCTTCATTGATGGTTTCTGAATTTTTATCTTGTTTCTTTGAGATGGGCCATCATTTCCTGTTTCTTTGTTTGTCTTGTAATCTTCTGTTGCACACTGTACATTTTAACATTTTAAAGTGTTAATTCTGAAATTTAATCCCTGAACCATCTGTTCCTTATTTTTTTTTTTTTTTTTTTTTTTTTTTACCGGGAGGTACCGGGGATCGAACCCCGGTCTCTCCATATGGTAGACGGACGCCGATCCTTTTGAGCCACATCCGTTTCCCCCATCTGTTCCTTAAATTTATATCTAGCTAGTGATATGAGAGAGGTTTCCTTGAATGCCAGGAGCTAACAAAATCAAAACAAAACAAAGAGCACTTTTCACAGATTTTGCAACAGATTCTGCTTTGGCAGGTGGTTTCCTTCAGAGCTTAGCCCTCTTATCAAGATGAGCCTGTGGTGAATGCAAAGTGCAGGGTCCACTCTGTCTCATCTGAGCCCGAGTAGAGGCCTGGGACCTGCTTCTTGTCCTGGGCTTGTGCTTGCTGGTGGCCTTGGGAATTCCCCAGATTACAGTCCATAGGCATTCAAGTGCCCCCTCTACTCCATTTTAAAAGACTTTCACCCCCTCCTGGGGGCTTTTTTGTATGACTTAATGCAGTTAGTCCTTTGCCTTGGGCTGCTTTGAGGTAACTGTTTCTTACTTTGCTTTAGCTGTCTGTAAGCTGCTGCTTTACTACAGGGCAAATTCTGGGAGGGGGAGCTGGAGACAAGTTTCCTGGTTCAGTCTTTCTGGCTGGCTTCCACCAGATGAATTAGCGCTGACATACCAGCACCTCTGTGTGCACATAGGGGAAATGGGCCAGGGACCCACAATCAGAGCACAGGCTGGCTCCATTGCACCGGAGATGGGGTGGGGAAGGGGCTAGCAAGGGCACCAAGAGCTTTGCCTACCATTTTCAGGCTGCTTTTTCATGATTTGGCACTAGCCCAGTTACTGCAGCCCTTTCATTGTTTTCCAGAGTTTTGAGGAAGATGGCTCTGCCATTTTTTACTGGTTCAAGGATTCTGTCGGGACAGCATCCTGGAGTGCCTTATGCCACCATTTTGACTGAAGAGAAGTTGAGGCAGGCCTGTTTTGGCTTGTTCTTATAAAGGTGAAGGGTGGGGGTGCCATATGCTTTCAGACTTGAGGACAGATCCAAACAAGAAAAGGATTGACACCCAGGCTTGGTCTTGAAATGAATGAGACTTGATTCAAGGCCATCTTTTCAATGTTTATCTTACCCAGTTGCTGAGGTGTAGCCTCCAGTTCGTATCAGGTGAACTTACAATGGGCCCTAACCACAGGAACCCTGGGAGCAGGGAAGAGGACAGTGTCAGCACATTCACTCACCACCAGAGCCACTAAGTGACCTGCAGATGTACCGTCTGAGCAGTTCTGGGAGAAAGGGTGGGCTGGGCCCAAGAGTTACTTGTTTATTTTGCTTTAGAGCCTGTAGTGATGTCCCAGGCTTACATGACACATTCTTAAATGTTTTCTCCCTGCAGGTGATTCCAGATCACTGTGTCTTTGCCAGTAACACATCTGCTCTCCCAATCAGAGAAATTGCTGCTGTCAGCAAAAGACCTGAGAAGGTAAATTCTGAACACAGGGAAACCCTGAAATGTCTTATTGCTTTAGGCTCATTACTGAAGGCTTAGAATATGAGTGGTGGAGAAGGGCTGGTGGAGATTATGAAGTGAAGTGGATGGGGGTGACGATGTAGTCCCAAAACTAGGTGCAGAAAAGCCCAGTGTGAGATGCAGGAATAAGTGAAGAACAACTAAAACAAACCTTTGGGGGGGATTTGCATTCCTAATGGGTATTATTTTCCAGGTTCAGATGATAAAACCTAGCTCCATCCTACAACCAGACATTGAAGGATAAGCCCTAAAATAAGAAAGGATGTTCCAAAAAATGGCCTCTGCTACAGAGTAGATTCAAATGAGTGTCTAAGACAGTCCATTTCCAGATCCAGGAATGGAGGATCAGGGGGTGCGGTGGGAAGTTTTCACCATGGGTTCACTTAAGACTTTCCATCCAGGACATGAAATGGGTGGGTGTAGAAACAATTTCAATGAGTATTTGGAAATGATGCTCAGAAATTTGTCTCTGGGCTTGTGGTATCTGCCAGAATAATTAAGGGAAGTGAAATCATTCAAGGAAGAATAAAACACCTCACTTCTGGAGGATACTGATTAACCCAGCGAAAGGCAAGCAGGAAACATAAAAGACCTTTAAGCAGCTGAAACTGTTAATAGAAAGTCCATGTGTTAAAAACACAAAGTATATTTATTCTTATTTGTCCAGGTTTGCTAATACAGGGTAGTCTACTTTCCTGGCACATAGCAGGTTAGAAGTGATGTGGGCCCCTGTGGAGGCAGGAAAAAGATCTTAGGGAGAAGTGGCAGCTGATAGTCAGCAGCATTTAAAATTAGGAAAGGAGAAGCTGTTGTTCATTTGATGCTCACTTCTCAGTCTCCTCAGTGGAGTGGACCAAGCATCCCATTTTGTAGTCCCAGCGTCCAGGTATCTTGGATAGATAGCTTTAATCACTTGCTTGCCTAATATCATTCATAGAAAAGTAAGGCAAAGAAAAAAGAGAAGTAAGGCCAAAGGGCCACATGTAAGGTAACTACCCATCTCCATTTGCTCAGGACTGAGGAATTTCCTGGGACATGGGACCTTCAGTGCTATGATGAGAGAGTCCCATGCAATCCAGAATGAGTTGCACCTCAGGCAAAACTTTCTGGAGCAATGTAACCCCATTATATTTAGTGTAGTGATGACATGGGTGTACCTGTGATTGTCAGAACTCATCAAACTGAACAGTTTAAGATCTGTGTGTTTTATCCTATATAAAGGCTCATTCCTTCTCAGGAGTACTGAGTCTGAATCAGGCCCTGCCTTTAAGTATTTCAGACATGAGTTTAAAAAAAAAATTGAGGGGTTAGAAGCACCTTTTGCATTGATAACTTTATGTAACTTAACTTTGGAGACAGGCAGGCCTGTGGTGGAATCCCACCCTGTCGTTTCCTTACTGACCCTGAGCTACTCATTGTACTTCTTAATGCCTTTGTTCTTCATCTGGATAATTCGATGGTCCAGTTCACAGGGCTGTAATGCATTAAATGTAAAGAATAAATGACAGGGAGGCGGCTGTGGCTCAATCAGTGGGGCTCCCGTTTACCATATGGGGGGCCCCGGGTTCAGTTCCCGGGGCCTCCTGGTGAAGGCAAGCCCGCCCGCATGGCGTGGTTGGCTGACCCGGCGAGCACAAGCAGCAAGGGGGGTATAAATGAATAAATAAATAAAATCTTTAAAAAAGGAATAAATGACAGATGTAACAAGGAACTGGTAGATGGTGAGAATTCGAAAAATGGTAGGTATTATTAGCTCTCCCTTTAGCGAAAGCGGAGAGAGAAAAACAAAACTACAATTAATGAATTTTTTTTTTTTTTTTTTTTTACCGGGAGGTCCCGGGTATCAAACCCGGGTCCCTCCATATGGGAGGCAGACATCCAACCAGTTGAGCCACATCCGTCCCCCCAATTAATGAATTTTTCTTCCACAATTCTATTGTGAAGACTCTGTGGGTTTAATGAAGGGGTTCTCAAACTTCAGCATGCATCAGAATCGCCTGGGGCTGATTAAAACAGCTCTTAGTTTCTGACTCAGCAGGTGTGGGGTGGGCCTGAGAATCTGCAGCTCTAACATCCCCAGTGATGCTGATGCTGCCCGTCCAGGGACCACACTTTGAGAGTCTCTGGTTTAATGCGTCTTCAGTGTACCTGGGTGTTAGAAAGTGTGATTTAAACCCAGTGTCCTAGTGGTGAGACCCAGCTGTGCAAAATCCATACATCTCTGATAGTCCAGCATATTAATAATTTATTCTTCTGCCTGCTTCACGTACACCCACCGAAAAAACAGTGGGTCCCAGTATCATTAAGATAAGTGGAGCGTTCATTCGTTCTTCCCCAATAAGTCTAAGTTGGCCTTTACCTGTGATATTTGACACTGATTGTCAGTAGGATCGGATGCCCTTGGTGAAAAGCCCTGGAAGCACATGGAAGAGGAGGATTCCAATAAGCTCTTCCTGAACACACTGAACTTTTTCTCAAAGAACCATGGGACCAAACCACTTGTCTGTATCAAACGGTGTTCCTCTCTCACAACCACCTTTCTCTCCACCATTTTCCCTAGCAAAAATGGAAGACATTCAGGTTGCTCCTCACCATTCCTCAACCTCTTAGGCTTGTTGTTCCCCTTGCCAGGTGATTGGCATGCACTACTTCTCTCCTGTGGACAAGATGCAGCTGCTGGAGATTATCACAACCGAAAAAACATCCAAGGACACAACTGCTTCTGCTGTAGCAGTTGGCCTCAAGCAGGGGAAGGTTGTCATTGTGGTTAAGGTGAGGAGCTGGGTCACCAGGGCAGATTTTGAAGAGTTCTCTGAAGACTCCTTATGCCACCAGGCTCGTTCATTACTGGTCTAACTATTCTAGGGTAAATATGTACCAGTTTTTGATGTGTTTTTTTTCCCCTGGGTTATCTATTGTATGGACAGTGGTACCACCCCGGGCAGCTGAATTGGGATAGGAGTGGGAAGGGTCTGGATATGGCAGAGACCCTGTTGCTATCCTAGAACTCAGGTGACCAGGAAACTCAATGCTGTGCTGTTTGAGTCAAGCTCTGCTGCCCCTGGGAAAGGCTTCCCTACAATTTAATGTTAAGCATTCAGATTGAGATTATAAGTCATCTTAAATTTTGAAATGACATCTGGGATATGGAGACTGGTTTCAGACTCAGGTAGTGCCAGCCATAGAAGGGCCCGTGAGCTCATGTTCTCTCCCTTGGCAGGACGGACCTGGCTTCTATACCACCAGGTGTCTTGCCCCCACGATGTCTGAAGTCATCCGGATTCTCCAGGTTGGTATTGCTCTCTGGAATGTTGGTGGCATTTTCCATTCCTGAAATCAGTCCTCCAAACTGCTCATGGCAAGATGAGGAACAAGCTTCCCTCTGATATACTAGCTCCTGACTCTTCTACAGGAAGGCCCTTTGGTGCCTTCCCATTTCTGCAGAGCAGTGGGAGGTCCTGGGGCTGATGCTGCACATTCAGCTCTGCTCCCCTAGCTTCTCACTGTGCTCTCTAAGCCAGAGGCCTCTCTCCAAGCTCTTCTTTGCTGGGGCTGCACCTGCTTCTGCCGCCCACAGAGCCCTCCAGTGCCCTCTAGGCCATTCACTGGCAGGCCAGACGCGGGGATCACAATCATGGGGACTAAGCCCCATCAGCCATGGAGCCAACTTAGTGTTTTTTTTTTGTTTTTTTTTTTTTTAAGATTTTGTTTATTTATTCATTTATCCCCCCCTTGCTGCTTGTGCTCGCTGGGTCAGCTAACCAGGCCACTCGGGCGGGGTTGCCTTCACCAGGAGGCCCCGGGAACTGAACCCGGGGCCTCCCATATGGTAAACGGGAGCCCTACTGATTGAGCCACAGCCGCTTCCCCCAACTTAGTGTTGAGATTCAAAATGGAAAACAAGAAGAAAACAGTCTGGTCATCTCTAAACCTCCTTAAACTGCTATAGGCTAGGAAGGCTCAGGCATTACCTGTGGTTCCCAAACCTCTTTGGGCTTCCCTGAGTGAAACAGTCCCAGACCTGGCCCTGGCCAGGTGACACCCAGAAAGGAGGTGGGTTTTGCACCAGGCTGTGACCGGGGGCAGCACTGGGAGTGCTTGTGGAGAGGATCTGGGATGGCCTTCCTCTTAGCTCCCTGTTTCACTCCTCATTCAGGAAGGAGTTGACCCCAAGAAACTGGATTTCCTGACTACAAGCTTTGGGTTTCCTGTGGGTGCTGCCACACTAGTGGATGAAGTTGGTGTGGATGTAGCTAAACATGTAGCCGAAGATCTAGGCAAAGCCTTTGGGGAGCGGTTTGCAGGTGGAAGCCTAGAACTGCTGCAGCAGATGGTATCCAAGGGCTTCCTGGGTGAGTAGCCTCAAGGAAACCTAACTAGCATCATTAGTTACAACGTTCTGAGCAGTTTTCTTAGACTAAAGAACAACAGAAAGCCCATATGGAAGACAGTATTTCCTAGACACTGAGGCCTCGGTCATGGAAAATTTACAAAATGACTTCATGAGACCCTACTCTTGGGCTGGCTGTGTAGGTTCTAGATGGAAGGCAGAACGCTGACCTGGGGCTCTGCCATCACCTGGATCGAGTCATGCTAGGCTGACAGGCATGTTCACCTTGCCCAAGATTTTTTTTTTTTTTTTTTTTTACCAGGAGGTCCCGGGGATCGAACCCCGGTCTCTCCATATGGTAGACAGACGCCGAACTTCTTGAGCCACATCCGTTTCCCTTGCCCAAGATTTTTAATACATTTGTGCTACTGAAGGCCCAAGCTTTACCACGTTGTTCAGCCAGTGTCAAACCTCTAAAAACCAAGAATGAGGCCCACCAGAGAGGTGGCTTTCTCTCTTGGCAAAGTAGCGGCAGAAAACTAGGACCTGGGCATCCTGGGGTCTGGTGCTGCATATCTGGACATGAAAACTCACCAAGTGCTGCCTTTCTCATCCAGACATACAGATTTCCAAGCTCCAGGAAACACCAGATCTTTTCTCCATTTCTGCCAGCTCTGTGACAAAGACTAGATTCTAGGATTAGACATACAAAGTTAGGAATAGAAAGAGAGGCTACAGCTTTATAGCAAACCAGCAGAGAAGAGAATTCTCAGACTGGGCTCTGCAAATTTGTAACTTCTGATTATTGCTTCTTTTAGGTCGCAAGTCTGGGAAGGGCTTTTACATCTACCAGGAGGGTGTGAAGAATAAGAATTTGAATTCTGACATGGATAGTATTTTGGCAAGTCTGAAGTTGCCTCCTAAGTCTGAAGTGTAAGTCAATTTGGGTAGCTAATGGCTTCTCAGCTCAAAGCTTTTCAGTCCCTCTTGCATTTTCTGTTATGGTCACCATACCTGATAGAAAAAACCTCCCTGACACTGATGTAGAGTTTGATGCTTCCGAGCCATTTCACGTGCCACCCTGCTTTCTAGCAGGCATCAGCTGAGAACTGCAGCCCAGGCTTGTTTAAGACTCCTGCTGCAGCCTATACTGTGAGGGTCCCAGAGAGCCACTGGGAAGACAGCTTGCCCTAAGCCCCCTTCTCCTCCTCCTCCCAAATTCGTTATCACGTGAGAATAACTGACAGTTGCTAAAGTCAAAAACTATTTGATTGCCCACTCTGTGCCAGGCTCTGTTCTGGTGCTCACTTCCATGCTAACTGGGGTAAGTAACCCTCTGCTGTCCTTTTCCAAGGGAAAGGCTGGGACTCCCAGGCAGCATCTCTTCCGCAGAGCTGGATGTGCGGTACAGACTGTCCCTTGGAGCTCCACCAGCACCAGCCCTCACTTCACGTGCTGCCCCGGCAGCACTCGGGTCCCTCTCCATTTACTCTTCCTCTACCTAATGTCTCTTCCTGTCGGCAGCTCTTCTGACGAAGACATCCAGTTCCGCCTGGTGACGAGATTTGTGAATGAGGCGGTCCTGTGCCTGCAAGAAGGGATCTTGGCTATGCCTGCAGAAGGCGACATTGGTGCAGTTTTTGGGCTTGGCTTCCCCCCTTGTCTTGGAGGTTGGTCTTGCAAACTGGGGAGTTAGCTTGCTTTACTTAGCGTTCCTGTCGCCGTCTCCTTCACGAAGTCTTGTTTCTCCAATTAGGGCCCTTCCGCTTTGTGGATCTGTACGGTGCTCAGAAGATTGTGGACCGGCTCAGGAAGTACGAGGCTGCCTATGGGAAACAGTTCACCCCGTGCCAACTGCTGATCGACCACGCTAACAGCCCTAACAAGAGGTTTTACCAGTGAGCAGTTCTTGTGCCCTGCTCCGTAAGCTCACTGACCTGCAGCTGCAGGCAGTGCTGGTCCTCCTTCACAGTGGCATCTAGATTTCTCCAAGTAACCAAAAGGAAAACAAACTCTGACATCAGGCCTGCTCCTTGATTAAAGTGCCTTCAGCTATGACCACCTTTCCCTCCTGGTGAATTGTTGACTGTGAAATAGATTTTGCACTTCACTTGGAAAACAGAACCCACTGAGCCCATGGTTTCATGAGGCCCAATGTGGCAGCATCTCTGGAGCCACTTTTACTGCTTGTTCCTTCCTGGGAGGCTGGTGGTGGTGAGGGCAATTCTGCACCCAGCCAAACACATGGTCACAATAAAACCCAACTCTCTATCAGCCTCTGCCTGCTTCGTCCTTTCTCTTCTGTCTTTGCCCTTCCAGTTTAAACTCCCCTTTCAAGGAGCAAGATGTAATAAAGCCCTGTACTTTTGGGGTAAGACTGTGCTGGGAGAGCTCAAGGTAGCAACTTAAGAAAGGGACCGTGATGATAGAAAGTGAAACTTTATGAGCCCAAACTGTTTAAATACCACTTAACACACTGCCTGCAGCGGTCAGCTGGAGCAGCCGAAATGTAACAAGTCTGGCGAGCCAGGAGGTGAAAGACTACATTCCCCAAACTGGATTTCCTCACTGCAGGATTCTACCCCATCCTTCCCTTGCTGTGACTCAAAGTTGGCGCACGCACGCTCCTTAGGGTGTTTGTGGGTCTGCTGGAGTTGAGCAGAGGAGGCGATGCTAGCCTGATGTTGAGCACAGGCCATACCTCATGGCTGCCCAAGAGCAGGGAGATGGGCGTTAAGTCCCACCTCTGTCTCCACCAGTTCCTATGAGCAGGGAGATGGGCTTAAGTCCCCCTGTGCCTCCACCAGTTCCTATGAGCAGTACAAGGATGCCCACTCAGCCCCCACTGCCACTCCACTGTGGCCGGGACCCTTCCCCTCCTCTCACCCCCTGGTGTGGAAAGTTCCTACTCGCATTCTGGCAGAAGCAGTGCCCAGCCTGAGTAAACACCGCCGGGGGCTCCTGACTGGGTCTGGCAAAAGATTCCGCTGAATGTGTGTGGAATCATAACTCAAGTCCCATCACACTTTGTGCATTCTAAACCTGACTGATTACTCCTGCCTGTGCTCCAGCACTAGAACTTCAAATATTTTCTTGGTCCCAGCTCTGTTCTTGGGACTGGCAGGGAGCTTAGCTCCGGCTCTGCTAAACAGTTGGTTGCTAGGAAGCCAGAACCTAAAACCAAGTTATCTCTCAGCTGAGTTTCCAGATGATCAGTTTAAGGCAGAGAACAATCCTCTGCACCCAAGTCCTTAGCAGGCTTCTGACGTGGGAGCCTGAGCGAGCCTCGAGGCAGGCATTCAGGCAGTGCCAGGAAGTTAACTGGGGCCCTGGTTGGTTGCATTGAGCTTTAAAGTCTGAGTCTCCATTCAGCAGCACTAGTCAGCTGTGAGTTATGATGAAATATTAGTGGGAGTTGGTAGGTTCTTGAAGGTTAGGGGTGGTTGAGGGGCTTTCAGAGGGGAGCCAGGGCTGGCATTGCCAGCTGCTTCCAGGGACATGTGAAGGGGCCGCATGCACCCACCATTCCCAAAGTCCTCTCCTGCCCACAGGCATGTGCAGTGCCGGTCGCCCCTCCCCCCGGCCCTCCGGAAGCAGAAAGAGCAGTTGGCACCCAGAATTCCACTGGACCCCTTCAGTGGTCTAGCATTTATTTCACTAGTCCGTGAGGATTCGTTAAACCATCTGCAAGAAGCCCAGATATGCAGCTACATCGTTTCTGTGCTCCTCGTCCCGGCCTCCCTTCCCTCAGCTGAGGCAGCCTGCTCCTGGCACGGGCACCAGCTACTCTTAAGATAAAAACTGAGGAAATAAATAGCTAGATGGACTAGGTAAGGCAGAGAGAGTGGCAGCCCTAGGCCCTCACACGCAGTGAGGGGGAGGACCGCCAGGCGCTAGAGTCAAGGCACCAAGGCCTGCTTTGAAGCATGTAAGTGCAGAAGGACTGGCTCACCCCAGGAGGGGAGAAGGCGGGTCTGCCCAAGCCACTGGGTTCTGGCTCTCCCAGCCACACCCACACGGGGCAAACACGGGGAAGGACACCGTGATGGCAGGGGACTAGCGAGGGTGGGCGTGGCTAAACGCCACCTCCTCCTAGAATCAAGGAGCAGCTGGGCTAAGGCTCCCTGCTCTCCGGTGGAGCCCTCCTTGAAGACTGAACCCAAGCTGTCAGGAGGATCGAGGAGTTGCAGTGAGCTCAGCACGGAAGCCTCTGCCTCCCTCCGGAGGGAAGTAGCTCAAAGGCAGAGCTGTGCCTTTCCAAAGGTGCCACCCAGAGGCCGTGCTTGTGCCGAGGCACCTGTGCTCAGGGCCAGGCACCTCAAGCACAGTGGCCAGCGAAGGAGAAGGGGGCATCCCGGAGATACAGAAATCAGCCCCTTGCACTCTGGGCAGCTTAGGCCACGAGCCACAGAGCACAAAGGAGAGGGCACTTGAGGAATCTGTGCTCAATTCCAGACCACCCGTCCTTTGTCTAACTTGAGCCGACAACTTTGGGAGGTGCAGGATGTCTGTGAAGTTCCACAGCAGGGCGTGGGGAGGTTGGCAGCATCTGACCCCCCAGACGAATCGCAGCCGGTGCCTCCCCAGGTCCACTGGTGCCACCCGCCGCTGCGCACTAAGAAGGCAACATGTCCCGGGCTGGGGGCTCTGGTCCCAGAGGACCACGTCTCCAAGTGGGTCTCCCCTGGCTTCCCTCTGAGTGGCTGCCTGGCAGCCTCCCCCTCGGCACAGACTCTTCCTGCGGGTGGGAGTGCCCGCCTCTCGAGGAGCGCTGTCCCCTGGCAGAGCCTCTGTGCCAGCATCCCAGCTGGTCAGCCCGAGCTGGGCAGTTCAGATCTTGGGCCGCCAGCCTTTGATGAACTGCATGATCTTCTTGACCTGCAGCTTGGTGAGACGGAAGTCATCTGCCAGGATGTCCTCACTGAGCTGCACAAAGATGCTGCCGTCGATGCGTTCTCGGGCAAAGAAGCTCACCACGTCCTCTGAGAGCCCAATGAAACGCAGACTGCGAGAGACCTCCTCCAGGGAGAGCGCGGACAGGTCAGCGGGGGGCTGCCAGGAAGCATCCCGGCCTCCCCAGCCTGTGGTCCCATCCCGGGGACTGGCAGGAGGCCCTTCCGGGCGCCCCTGGGAGAGGAAGAGTCGGGCCCCGCCTGCCTCGGGCCCCTGCAGGGCCCCTGGTGACAGTGGGGTGGAGACCTGCCGCAGCACCAGACCTTCAGGCTCAAAGGTTTTGGGGGGCCCAAGCGGGGAGATGCGGGCCCCAGACCCAGGTCCCCCCACAGCTCTGGGCTCCTGGTAGCGCAGCAGCTCGGGTTCGGGAGAACTGCCCTGTCCCATCTCAAAGGGGGCAAAGGGCTCCAGGGTGGGTTCCTGCCACTCAGGGGAAGAGGAGGAGGAGGTGGGGGCCGCTGAATAGGCCTGGCCTGGCAAGGCTGGGCCCGGGGAATAAGCGGGGCAGGAGGTGGCCAGGGCACCCGCAGTGGGTGTGGGTCCAGAGGAGGAGGCTGCTGAAGGGCCCGAGGGGTGGGCAGGCCCCAAAAAGGGGTTGAGCGCCCCAAATGGAGCAAAACGTTTCTGGGGGTGGGAGGCCTTGAACAGAGGCGGGCAGCTCTGGTAGGTCTTGACCGGGGTGTCAGCCCCCAAGAGGGAGGCAGCTCGACTGCTCAGGGGCTCTGCGTGGGCCCGGGAGGCCTGGCTGGGCTGCGTGGTCGAGGGCAGGGGCCCCGGGGGCGGGCGGCTGGAGGACTCGCCCACCTTGCAGTCCCCCCAGGTGCATGGGTAGCAGTAGAGGGAGTAAGCATCCGGGGATGGGGAGCCGCTGCCACTGCGGGAGCCTGCCCTGTGGGCAGAGACAGACAGGTACACAGGGAGGGTAAGGGCCCAGCAAGACGGCAACGGGACAGGGTCACGCACACGACGCAGGAAACCACTGTCAGCCCCAGAGACCGCAGCCCTTGTCTCAGCAACGCTGGCCCTACCCCACGCCCCAAGGTCCGTCCTTCTAGCACCCCGCAACCCGGGCCAGAAAATAACAAGGGGAAAAATTAAACTCAACTGAATTGAGTAAATACATAAAATTAACCAGGGGCACCCCGTCCTGCCCTCAAACACCGTTTCGGTCTGCAGGGAGCCAGAGCAGCGTTCCCACCCAACCCTCACCCTGGAGGAAAGAGGCGGACTTAAGCAGGAGGGGGGCAGTGCCAGGGCGCCGCCCACCCCTCCTCCACCTGCCTTAGAAGGAAGAAGGAAGGGACTCACCCATCCTGGAGGCCAGAGGAGTAGTAGGAGAGGCTGGAGCCGGGCGAGTGGGCAGGCTGCAGCCTGGGGAGGCGTGGGGGCACCGGGGGGCTGCCTGAGAGCCAGCCGCTGCCACCGCCGCCGCGGGGAGGCACAGGCGGGGCGTTGAGCAGGCGGCACTCCTCCTTCACCTGCACGCAGAGGGCAGGCGGGGTCAGCGGGGCGGGCAGAGGGCAAGGCTGGCACTTCAGGCCTCCCCTCTCCCAAGCAGCTGCCGTGTGGCCCCACTGTGCCAAGAGGCTGCCTTGCCCTGCACCCCAACTGCTCACCCGGCCCCCCCCACTCCTAGCCTCCCCGCCTACTCCACTGCCAAGAGCCGGCCTCCTACACATCTCCTCTTCCCTGGGGAGGTCATGAGCCTAAGAGGAAGCGCACAGCAGTAGAGCAAAGGCAGCAGGTGGGTCCACAGGGTCCCCCCTCAAGTGGAAGGGGAGGCAAGAGGAGGGAAACGGGTGTTCCGCAGGGGCGGTAGGGCAAAAAAGCAGCTGTCACTGGGATCCCTTCCTCACAGGTCAAAAAAGTGGCAGGGGACATGCTTAGTCCCAAACGGGTTTGGGAAATTCTGCGTCCAAGATAAACTGGTGTCCTCCGGGGAGGACCTTTTGGTGCCTTTGAGGTACCAGTGCTCTGTGACTCCAAAGCCAGGAAAGAGAGGAGGGCTGGGAAAGACCGACGTTTTCACGGCGTCTGGCACGAACTGCTCCCGGCGCCTCCGCGCTCGCTGGCGTCTCTGTCCCCACAGCGCCCTGCCTGCCCGGTACCCATTACGCCCCTGCCCTCTCGTCTCGCCCTCCGCGCCTCGCCGCGTCCCCCTCTCCTCCGCCCGCCCTGGGGTGCAAGGCCGGGCCCCGGGGAGCTGGCCCCGGGGAACGGGCTGTCCCGGGCGGCCGCCCTGGAGGAGGAGGGGCCAGGAGGGCGCGGCCGCCACGCGCTCACTCACCGCCTCGGATTTGGGGGGGACCGGAGGCGGCGGCGCCTCGGGCTCTGGCCGCGCCGGCCCCGCGGCGGCGAAGGAGAGGAGGTCGGGCCCGGGGGGCGGCCTGGCCCTGGCCTCGGCGAGGCCCTCGGCCGCCGGGCGCGCCCACAGCTCCTCGTAGGGGAGGTCGCCGGGCGCGCCGGCCCAGTCGGGGCTCGCGTAGTCCTGGTCGCCGTCGCCGAGCGGGGCGGGCGCGCGCGGCGCGGGCAGGCAGAGGCGCGCGCGGCGCGGGCTGGCGCCGTCGTCGGCGAGCTCGGGGGGCGCCTCGCGCACGGCCGTGGAGTACTCGTCGGGGTCGAAGCGCTCGCGGCAGTAGGAGGCGCTGTCGCGCAGCAGGCGCTCGACGCGCGGGTCGCCGGCCAGCAGCCCCTGCGGCAGCGCGAAGCGCGGCGTGTCGGGCAGCAGCAGGAAGTGCAGCGGCGCGGGGCCCTCGCGGCGCAGCGCCAGCCCCAGCACCACGGTCTTGGAGATGATGCTGACCAGCTGGTAGCGGTGGCCCTCGCGCACCGGGTGCAGGTCGTAGGGGTTGCGCGGCGGCCGGCTGGGCACCTGCACGTTCACGGGCAGCCGCACGCGCTCGATGATGGCGCGCACCGTGTGCTCGCCCTCCTGCATCTGCAGCTCCAGCGGGCTGCGCGTGCTGAAGCGGCCCTGGCACTGGAAGGGCAGGCTCAGGCTCTCGTTGGTGCGGTGGTTCATGCAGATGAGGCAGGGCATCTTGCCCCGGCCGGGCCCCGCACCCGCGCCCGCCGCCCCGGCCAGCGCCCCGGCCCGGCCCAGCTTGCGCAGGAGCGTGGTGAAGCGCGAGCGCTCCTTGGGGGTCTTGGCGCACAGGATCTCCGCCTGGCCCATGAGCGTGAGCTCGTCGCCCGCGTGCAGCGTGAAGTTGTACACCTCGCTGTCCTCGCTGAACTCGCCCGACACCACCTGGGGGGCCCGGAAACAGGGCGGGGGCCTGAGGAGCCGGCACGGCGGCCCTCCTCCCCGGAGCACGGCGCTGGGGCCCGGGCACCCATGTGCCATCCCGGAGAGGGCCCAGGGTAGCGGTGCCCCTTAAACTAGCTGCGTCTCTGGGCCCTGGTGGGGACTCCGAAGAATCGCTGTGAGGATTCAATCGCTGAATACCCGGGCAGTAGGGCAGTAACATGCTATTTGAGATTATGCAATAAATGGCAACTTTTATTATCCGTATCTCCAAAGCCTGGATGACGTCATGCCCCACCCATCCAGTAGCTGCAAGGGTGAAGAGGAATGAATTGATAAGAAAAGGGTTTGCGAACACCCTGTGTTGGCGGCACAGCCCAGCACCACCCAGTCTTGGAGCTGGTGCTGGGGAATCCCTGGCCTGTGCTTCCCCACAACCACAGGGCCGCTGCTGGCTCAGGCCACCCCGAAAGGTCTCCAAATCAGGGGCGGACCCCTCCATACACACACTTCCTCCTGCTTTACCACCTCCCACCGGAAGCTCCTCGGACCAGGGGGCCACACACCCTTCTCTCCTGACGTGGCCCCATCATGCCCAAGGCCCCTGAGGGGTCACGAGAGGCCACACTGCACACACTCTCCCTCCTGGACCCTCCAACCAGAAACAGGGCTGCCCCTGAAGGAGGGGGTGGGGTGGGGGCAGCCTGCCTGGTGGTGGTGGGGGGGGGGGGGGACTGACCTTGACGCTGAAGGTGATGGCTTCCATCACAAAGATGCGGTCAGGGAAGGCGCTGGCCACCTCCTCCACGCTGCTGAAGTACCTCACTGGCTCCCGCACATCCCGAGCCTGCTCCAGGAGCTTGAACTTCCCTGCACAGGGGGAGCACGGGCCTCTGGGGTGGACCTGCCTGCAGGGGCCTGGCCTGCACCCCGGGCGCTGCTCCCCTCCTCTCAGGCAGGCAGCGGGCAGGGTGGCAGTAGCACAAGGGTGGAGGGGCTGGTCACCCGGCTGAAGGCTCAGCAGAGGGGGAAGCTGGAAAGCTGGTGGGTGTGTGGTGAGGCTGGTGGCTGCCTACCCATGCGTGTCAGTGTGGCATGGGGGATGCTGGCTCCCAGGCTGGTCCCAACTGGGCCTCTGACTTGCTGTGACCCTCTCTGGGCCTCTGGGGAGGTTGGGGCCGATGACCTTGGGCCCTGCCTGAACCTGGCACCCTGTGCAGCCACCTGGAGCTGGTGGTCCACCCTGATGCACTGACCAGTCCAGGGGCCCAGCTCCAAGCGTCGGAGGCCCTGAGAGCAGCTGCGCTGGCCCCAGCTCTGTTCCCAACCTGCCCTGATTCCATGCCCACTCCCACTGCCCCAGAGGCCTCTGATCTGAGCCCAGCACAGCCGCCCCCCACCGACGAGGCCTTCCCAGCCTGCAGTCCAAGGCTGGGTGTCCTGGCCAGCTGGGCAGAGGCCCCCAGCAGACACAGGCTTTCTAGAAACAATACAGTCTGTGAGGCTGACACCTCTGCGTAAACCATCTCACCTCACTGGCTGCACCCCTTTTACAGGCAAGATACAAACTCAAGGCTGTGAACTGCCTGGCATCTTCTCAGAGTCTGCACAGAAGGAAGAGGGTCTGGGATAGGTGAGGGGATGACAGGTCACAGGAAGGTGACTCCAGTTTTTTCTGTACTCCTTGGGGTTGCTTTAGTCACAGCATATTCACTTGTTTATTCCACAGACAGTTATGGAGCACCTACTATGTGCCAGATACTCTGCTAAGCCCCCCAGGGGATAAAATACAGTCTGCCCTCAAGGAAATCAAGATGTGGTGGGGGAGGCAGTGGGTACCCAACCGTGGCAGGATGTCACAGGTGCTGCAACAGACTCCTGGAAAAGAGCTGAAGGATGGCTTGAGGTGGGG
This sequence comes from Tolypeutes matacus, assembly GCA_026826555.1. Classification (NCBI taxonomy): domain Eukaryota; kingdom Metazoa; phylum Chordata; class Mammalia; order Cingulata; family Chlamyphoridae; genus Tolypeutes; species Tolypeutes matacus. The sequence continues at coordinate 5,876,731 of JAKSZT010054569.1, forward strand.
AGAAACCTGCCTGGCAAGGCCAGAGGGGATCGCTGAGCTGTGCCTTAAGAAAGAAAGGGATTTGACAGCATGAGTCTTCCACGTGGGAGAAAGGGCAGGAGCAGTGCCTGGAGGGGCTCGAGGAGAGGGATGACAGCAGGTGAGGCAGCCTGCAGCTGGGTTACAAAAGGCCTGGAATGCCGTGCTAAGGCAGGAGACTTTATTCCTAGGAAGTGGGACCCATTGGAATGTTTTGGGCAAGGAAATGCTATGATTCAGTTTGAAGACCACAAAGATAACTGGGAGGCCAGTCGGGGAAATAATCCAGGAATGAGTCCTGGAGGAGACTGAGGGCAGTGACTGAAGTAACAGCCCAATGACCAGACCAAGAGTTCCTCGGAAGGGAGACTCGGCAGACGAGTGGGGAAGGAAGGGACGGAGGGTGATATCCTCGGGCTTCCAGTCTGGTCAGGAATGGAGATGAATGGAACCAAAACTGAGCACCCAGGGGAACAAGCTGTGGGCAGATCCTGGGGAGGCCAAGTGAGGGACCTCCGGGTGGTGCTGTGCTGGGCGGGTGGGCCTGTGGGCACAGAGCTCGGGGAGGCTGCACAGGAGGAGCAGATGGGGTGGGGGGGGGACATCAGCTCACAGGTGGTGGCTTCAGCTGTGGGCAGGCACACTGGCTCAGGGAAGGAGACACACAGGGGATCTTAATCACCTGAGGACCCTCTTCCCAGCAAAATGCCCGCCTTGTACGTGTAGCTTGAACAGGGGACTTTGTAGACAGTGTCGGGGGTTCCTGGAGCCCCCAAAGGCCAACCCAGGACCCAGATGGTGCACGGTAGGAAGAGCAGAGGGGACGGGGACAGAGCTGACAGCATCACCATCAAGGCGCAAGAAGAGAAATGCAAAGCACAAAGGCTAAGGGACAAGATATGGGAAACACCTGGAGAAAGCTGGGAGGGGAGGCCCCCAGTCCTGCCCTAACCCCTGGGACCCCCATGGGAAGAAGCCTCAGACGTGCCACAGCCCTAGAGGGCAGGGAGGCTAAAATGGAGAGGGAGACTGGGAGTCCGGAAGCAGGAGCCTCAGGACAATGAATCTTCCTCCCCCCTCCTCCTGCCCCCATCTCCACAAACCCCCCAACACCTCCCAGATGGGCTGGGAGGGGAGGGGAGCCGGCCCGGCCCGCAGCAGCCAGGCAGGCAGAGAGGCCGGCTGCCCCGCGGGGAGAGCGGGAGCGGGTCAGGGCTGGAGCCGGGGCGGATGTGGCAGGGAGGATCGATGTAACCATGGCACCCAGCCCCCACCCCCTCCGCCGCAGCCCGGGGCCCAGCGCCCGCCGTGACTGCCGGGGGGGGAAGGGACGGAGCCCTCCCGGGAGCCAGGCCCCGGGCCCTGGCCGCCCCTGCCTCTCCCCGGCCCCGCAGCCCGGCCCGCAGCCGCTTCCGCGCCCGCCTCGCGCTCGGGGCGCCCCTGGGGCCCCTCCGGCCCTAGGGCCCTGCCCCCCCACCCCGCCCCGGCCCCGGGCACCAGCTGCGCGTCCCTGGCCGTCCCTTCCAGCCGACGGCCCTTGCAGGGCCTTGTCTGTTCCCAGCCCGCGACAGGCGCGCAGAAGAGGGCGCAGGGCGAGCGCGCGGGCTGGAGCCCCCAGCCAGCCTCGGGGAGACGACGTGGCCTCTCCGGGCCCCAGTGTTCCCATCTGGAAAGCCGGAGGCCGGCGCCTCGGCTCCCGGGGCGCAGAGCCAGCGCTCGGGGCGACACCGCGCCCGGGGAAGAGGCCGGCGCCCCTCCCGCGGGACCCCTGGGGGACAGCAGCCAGGTCTCCCTGATTCCCCGAGGGAGGCCCCCCTGGAGACCCGGGTCCTCGGGCAGCGCCGCCTGGCCCCCTCCCCCTCCCCCTGCTTCAGAGGCGGCTCTCTCCGCGGTCCGCAGTCGGCCAGCCCCTGCCGCCCGATGCCATTACTAATTCATTAGGAGCAGCTCAGAGCCGCCTCCTAACCTGTCCCCCTCTCCCTCCTGGGGGACAACGCCGCCCCTCCCCCACCCAGGCGGCCCGCAAAGATGGGGCTGGGGCCGCGACACCCCTGCAGACCAGACCAGCTGTCACCCCTTTACCGCCACCATACACACGCACTCAGGGGGCCCCAAAAGAGGCGGAGGTGGAGGTAAAGGGCTAAAAGTCCGCTACACCCTAGTTTCCCGGGAGACCCCGTGCCTTGGTTTCCCTCTGTGTGAAAAGGACTTTTCCTCGCCAGAGCTTTACCCCCACAGCTGAAAGGGCGCCGTCCCTGAAGTCCTGCTCCCGTGGTGAGGGGGTTTTCCAGCCTTTTTTTTGGGGGGGGGTACCGGGGCCAGGGATTGAATCTGGGACCTCATATAAGGGAAGCCAGAGCTCAACCGCTGTGCCGCATCAGCTCCCCCAGGCTTTGCTTTTCTACCCCAGGCTGGGACCTCTCTGGCTTGGGCAGGTCCTCCCAAGGCTTCCAGGCCTGGACAGGACCCCAGGTCAGAAAGAACACTTGAGAGAGTTTCCTCATCTTTTAAATTGGGGGGCAGGGGGCGGGGGTGATACCGACCTCACAGGGCTGTTGTAAAGACCTGTGAATAAAGGCTTAGCCCTGTCCCTTTGGCTCCAGACAGGGTCCCCAGCTTTTGTTGTGTGTGCTGGGGGGAAGAGGGTGCAGTGTTTATGGCAGGTCAGAACCCAAAGCTGAGCAAGCTCCTGAAGGCCCTGGGGCCTCCGTTTCCGGTGAGTTAAAGGTAGCCATCAGCCTCTCTCACAGGGCTGCTTGAGGATGAAATGAGGAAAAAGGCTCAGCCCAGGGGCTGGGTGACAGCACATGCTCCCGACACAGTGGCTGAGGGACCCTGGGCTCACATGATGCATCTCTGGGACAGAGGCCACCAGCCTCCCATCCATCCCATGCAGGGGACACCCCTCTTGGACACCCACGCTCCAGCCCTGGCTCTGCCACTTTACTAGCCGTGTGGCCCTGTGCGGTCACTTTCCTTCTTAGGCCCTCTGACCTAATGAAAGGGCTGTGCTTTCTTTTTCCGCACCAGAATCCTTTCTTCAAACAAAATCTTCTATAAGATGCCAACATCACACATAAAACAGATCAGAGCAGGCGTTTCAAGCAAAATATTTAAAAGCCTGAAATTTTAGCATTCACTCACAAAGTCCATCAATGAGAACAACGACCTGTTTTGATTAATACAAAAATTGGAGAAAACAGGATTCGAGCTGTCAGGCTCAGCCGTATAACCAGCCGGAACATCCAGTTTGTTTCTGACGAGTTTTTGCACAGTGCTGAGAAGATCCTGGCGGGTTAAGGAGCCAGCACAAGGTCTCTAGGGTTAATTAAGGCTTGATTTGTAGCAATTTGAGCGTGAGGGTATTTTTTTAAAAAACATTAGTTTATGATCTACTTTAAAATAAAGTGTCAACCAAGGATGAGTCACCTTTCCAGAAACCCAGGGCTCCAGAGAAAAGAATGAGACCCCCCGAGCTAGGTGGCATTTGCTCCGCATCCCTCTCCCATCCCTGCAGCTCTAAGGAAATGCTGGGCACCGACAGTGTCCCCAAGCCTTCCCCGCCCCCACCACGGGCCTCAGGCCATCTGCCCCACCTGGGTACTGCAGGGGGATGTCGATCTTGGGCCCAATTACGTAGTGACCCTCCTCCAGGGTGTGGGCTGTCACTGTCGTCCACTGGCGGCAGGAGTGGATGAGCAGGATGTCACGCTCACTGACGCCCTCGGCGTATTCCCCTGGGAGAGGAAGGGAGGCTGTTAGAACAGGTCGGGTGACCTCTTCACCAAGACCCGGCCCTGGGACAGTTCCCCGTGAGACCTGCCCAGGTCAGCATGGCTCGAGGGGCAGGAGGGCTGCCAGCCGTGCCCTCACCCACCAATCCCCTGGAGTGCCCACTCCCCACGGGTGAGCCCTGCCCGTGCCCACAAGCACTGAGTGCATGGGGAGGTGGGAGTGGGCAGGGAATATGGGGCAAGCTGAGGCACTGAAGGGAGGCGGGCTGGGACAGTCACAGACGGAAGCGGTGGGCGCTGACCAGGTAAGGAAGGGTGTGAGCAGGCGACACATGAGCTGGGCCTGAGATCCCGAGAATTCTCAGCACCCCCTGTCGGTGCCAGGGCAAGCACAGGGGGCCTTTTGGGGGAGTGGTGAGGGCACCCACTGTGGGTGCCAGCTGTGAGGCTCCCCCAGACCACACTGGGCTCAGAGGGGCTGATTCTCAGCTCTCTCCTGGGGTGACCCCTTCCTTGTCACCTGATGCCACGGGCAGTCTCCTGCATTCAGGGGACCTCAGAGGTTGGGGAGAAGCCCTGAAACTGCCAGTCCATCTGGGAGAAGCTGCTTCTGGGCTCCCTCTCCCCATCCTCCCCTGCTTTGGACCCACAGTGAGGATGGCTGGAGGGGGAGGGGTGTGGGGGGGCAGTCCTGGGGGAAGCGGTGCTGGGGCAGAGGTGCTGGGAGGGGCCTGAGGCTCCAACCTCAGCCACAGCAACGGTTTCCAGGGGACAGGGGTCGCCCCGCTTCCAGCAGGCTGTGGGGCCACCTCCTGGTAGCAGCTGGTGGGCAGGGTGGGGGTGGGGATGCCTCCTTCCCTGCCCCTCAGGCACAATTTAATAAATTCCTGTCTCCTACCAAATAGGGGGTCGCTTTTACCCTGCTGGCTTTGGTGTCAGTGTCTGTGTGTGGGAGTGGGGTTCAGGGCACATGGGGGAGGGGATCTGAGCCTCCACCTCCCGGAGCAGGCGAGCGGAGCTCCCCTCCCACTCTGCCACCTCCTTAGAGCTCGCCTAACCCAGTTTCCCTTCCACGGGAACACAGGCCACAGCCACCCTGGCACATGCCAGCAGCCGGGGATCATGGTCACCAAGAGTTGAGCCCTGCGGCCATCTGGCCCTCAGGGGACAGTCCTTGGCACCCCCGGGGACACAACTCGGTCCTGTGGTCCCGCTAGGGGCCCTCCCCAAATGCACGGCCACGGAGGGTCCTCCAAGCCACACACTTTTCATCACGCTCCCACTCTGCTGGTGACGGCGGCCGCAGCCACGCACGGTCACAGGCAGGCAGCCGCGGTCACGCCAGCCGCTCATCCACTCTTCCCTCCTTCCTCCAGTCCATCCATCTTTGTTAGGCAGGGGCCTGCGGCCCAGTGGGGAGACGATAAACGGACCGTGACAACCGGGTACAGAGTAGGAGCCGAGGCAGAGGAGCCACGGGGTGTCGAGGGGGCCCAGGGACCCCCGGAGGGGCAGATGCCAAAGAAGATGCGTGGAAAGTAGTCAGGCACTCAGACACGCACAGCCCTGCTGCTGACACGGCCAGGCTCAGGGCCACACGCCGACGACGCGGTGACGCTCCGGGAGGCGAGACGTGGGGCTGCCGGGGACCCCTGCCGGGCCGCCGGGACTTGAACGCTCCCACGGAGCCCGCTCGCGGGTCCCGCGGGTGCCCACTGCGGCCACAAACTCGTCGCCGCCGCGGGTCGCAGGGGCTGCCGGGCCCCGCGCAGCGCGGAGGAGCCGCCGGCCCCATTAGCATTCCGGGAAGCGAGTGTGCCAACGCGGGCCAAACCCCTATTCTTCTCGCACACAAAACCCCCGGCCTGGCTGCCAGCCCCGGCTCCCGCCCCTCCCCCAGCCGACCACCCCCTCCCCTTCCCCCAAAGGGTCCTCTCTTGGGCCCCCATGCACTGTCGCCTCAGCAGAGCGGCCCGGGCGGCCGGGCCCCACCGAGACGCGGGGGAGGCGTGGGAAAGGGCCGGGAGCCCTGGGGGACGCGCCCCGCGGCAGGGGCCGCTCACTGGGGCCTCTCCCGGAGGTGGTCTGCCCGCCCCCGAGGACCTGGGGCGGCACCCCGGAACGCGAAGGGAGGGTGCCGGGAGGTCCCAAGAGGAGCTGAGCGGGGCTGGGGGGTGGCGGCGGTGGGCAGACAGACTGATGCCCAGGAGATGCGGGAGGACCGAGGTGAGAGGCCGCAGACAAAGGGACGGAGCGGGGCGCGGCCGCGGCGAGGGGCCTTCGGGGCGCGGGGGGAAAGGGGTGCGCCGACGGGACGGGCGCGCGGGCTCGGCCGCGCTCGGGACTCCAGCAGGGCCGGAAAACTCTGCCCCGGGCCCGGCCCCGGCCCTGCCCCAGTTCTCTGTCGCTGTGCGGGTGCGCGGGGCCCAGGGGGAGGCGGCCCCTCGGCTCGCGGGCCCCGGGTCTCCCGGGAAGGCGCGCTGGGAGCAGCGCCGGAGAGCCGGGAAGGCGCGAGCCGCGTCCTCCCGCGCCCGCCAGCGCCTGCCGGGAGGGTCCCCGATATCCCCCACGGGCCGCTCCCCAGCTCCCCTCCCCAGCACCCCGCGTACCTGGCCCGAGGCAGGCGAGCGTGGGCAGGCGGCAGCGGCTGACGATGAGGTCGAGCGGGAAGGCGCCCATGCTCCAGCGCAGGCCCGCCAGGCCGCCCGCCAGCTTCTCCATGGCATGGGCGTCCCCGGGGCCGCCGGCCCGGGGCCCCGACGGCCAGTCCCGCGCCCCCTGGCCTCCCGCGCCCGCCGCCACCTCCCGGGGCCGCCGCGGCGCTCCCCGCCTGGCCGCCCGGCCGGGGCTGCGGGCGTCACGTGGGTCGGCCCAGCCGGGGGGCGCCCCCTCCCCCGCCGCCGGCCCCCGCCCCTCGCCCCTCGCCCCACCCCCGGCCCGCGCCTCCCGCCGCCGCCAAGTCCCGCCTCCCCCGCCGGCCTCCCCCTCCCCGAGGGTCCAGGTGACAGACGGTGACGGAGGACAGCGCGCGCTTAGAGGGGAAACGAAGTCCCAGAGCGGCATCCGCGGAGTCGTGGGATGGGGTAGGGTGGGGGCGGTAGCCTCCTCGTCCCCGCCGAGTGTGTCCTCTCCCAGCCACCTCCCACCCGCACCGGCCCGGCTCGGCTTCCCCAAGCTGCGGCCCTGAACCGGGCGCCTGCGACCCCCACCTCTGCACGGGCAGGGCGCGGACACTAGTGGGGCTTGGCCTCGCAGCCCCACTTCACTGATGTGCAAACTGAGCCGGGGGTGGGGGGCGGTCAAGGGGCAGCCCGGATTCGAACCCGCGTGTGACGTTCGCCCCGGGAGCCACCGCCCAGCACGACCACCCGGTCCCCACCCCACTGTGGAGCACTTGACGCGCTCCAGCGCCTTCTTTCCCGGTTTTCCCAACAGTCCTGCGAACCGGAGCGCCCCAGCAGGCACCCGGCTCGCACTGGCCATGGCTCGGGTTTCGTAAGGACCCGCGGCGGGGTCCTCCTCCCGGAGCCCCTGTCCCTTCTCTCCCCCACTGAACTCTTGCTTTGCTCTTCCTTTTCTGCTCTCCTCACCTCCTTCTTCCAACCTCTCTCGGCTCCCGGGTTCCCCTTTGGAAATCCTTCCCCGAAGCTGCAGGGTCCTCTGCCGCGTCGCCCCAAGCCGGGCCTGGGTCCCCCCTTCGCCCTCAGTGTGTGCGCGGCGCCCTCTGCAGGTGGCCAGGGGCTGGTGCAGGCCTGGCAGGGCCGGGACCGCGCCGTGGGCCTTAGCCCGCAGGCTGCCCCTTAGGGGGCTGCATTTGGCTCTAGCCCTGGGCCTCGGTACCCTAGGGAAGACCCCACATATAGACACCCCAAACCCGCCCTTCCCGGGCGACTGACTGCTGGCGTCATCTGATCTGAACCCCTGCAAGAGAAATGGCACAACGTGCGAAGCCCAAAACTTCTCAAGCGGGAACCCTTCAGCTCAGTCCCCCGTCGTTTCCAAAGGAAGAAACTGAGCCCTCAAGAGCGGACATGGTCCAAGGTCACAGAGCAGGAAAGAAGCAGAGGCGGGTGGAGAAGGCAGCGGTGGGTGGAAGCGCCTGTGGGCCGGGAGGGTGAGTGGGGACATGGGAAAGAGAGACGTGGCGGAGGGGAAGAAGGAGACAAAGCTGAAAATATAGGAGTGGAAGGAAGGAGGGAGAGGGGTGGGAAGAAGCTAGTGAAGGAAAAGGGGTTTCCTTAGATTAGCTTTTCTTTTCCCTCCTGGCAGGGTCTCTCGATAAGGGTGACAGTGTAATTAGTTTTCCAAACTGGGGCACTTTTGAGAGTGAGGGTGGTGCCATGTGGGACCACCAGCGTAGCAGGTGTAAACCCGGCTGGACCATTTGGCCACCCTGCCTCTGGGAGACGCTCTGAGCCCTGCTGGTCATCGCCACATTGACAGCGGCTGCTGTCAGGTCTGGACCTCAATTTCCAGCTGTGCCCCCAACCCCATGTCATTCACAGACACTTCCATTGCACAATCACTTCTCACATTTGAGCTTGGTCTTCTTGTATGTTCTATCCCAGCTAAGGACCTCACCTTTCCCCTGGTCCTCCAGCCTGGGCATCTTCTGCCTGACCCTTACATCCAACTAATCACCAAGTTTTGGCAATTCTGTTTCCACCATGTGTCCTGTGGTGTCACCCTCCTCTCCAGCCCTACTGCCCAGCCCTGCTTCAGGGCTTCACCATGTCTTCCTTCCTTCCTATTTTATGTCCAGAGCCCTGGAACCCTGGGTTTCTGCTGAGTCAGGGACAGCACATATGTGAGGCAGATCTGCCTAACTAGAAGGACCCACCTCCTAACTCTTGTGGAAAGTTCCAGAAGCCTCTCCAGGGCTTCTTAAACCATCAGTGAGTCTCCTGGGATGTGACATGAGTGCCCAGACACATCCCTTGATTTGCTTAGGGCTCAGGAGCCCTGTAGGAAGAAACACGACTTTGATGGGGGTCAGAGATGCTTCCATCTGTCCTTGGATTCCTGAGATTGCTGGAAGAAGGCTGGCAGGAAGGAGAGCCAGGAGAGCCCTGGGAGGCAGGAAGATGGTCGGCAGGGAGGCTGAACTCAGCAGCTGGGCCTGGAAGTGAGAGCAAGCCGAGGGGGGTCGTGTGTGTGGGGGTCCAAGGAGGGTCAAGGTGGGCCCTGAGGGGCTGTGCCCGAGCTCTGACAGAGTCTGTGGGGGTGGGGAGAGGGGAAAGGGAGGTCTGAGGAGCTGAGGAAAGAGCCTGGTCCTGGGAGCCCAGCTGCTCTGTTGTGGGTTCCACCTCTGACAGGGTGGGTGGTGACAAGGAGAAGTGGTTCCCTACGGCCTGGACAGGAGAAGACAAGAGAGGTCAAAGGTCTGAAGGAAAGGGCAGGAGGGGTCACAGCCCAGGCAGAGGCCGCGGGTGGCCCAGCGGTCAGGCTGCCGTAGGGGCTGGCCGAGCTGGCCACGAGTGGGGCAGGGTGGCCAGAGGAGTAGAAGGATGAGGAGAGCTGACACAGCAGCTCCGGCTCCGTGTGAAAGAACCCTAACCCACCCCATCTAAAGGGCAGGTGGGCTTACCTGAGCCTACTACTGGGGGAGCCCAGAGAACATCGGGGTTACTGGAAATTCTAGGGAACAGGCATTTAATTTTTTATTTCAGGAAATTCTAAATGTAAACAAAAGTAGACACAGGGCGGATGTGGCTCAAATGGTTGGGTATCCGTCTGCCATATGGAGGGACCTGGGTTCGATCCCCAGGACCTCCCGGTAAAATAAAAAATATAGAGAGAGAAGGCGCATGGGCTGCCAGGCTCTGTGTGCTGGTGAGCCGCCAGGCCCTGGGAGCCATGCAGCAAGATGATGACGTAACAGGAGAGAGACGCAGGGGAGAGACAAGACGAGATGCTCCAAAAGCTCTGAAAACCAGGAACCGAGGTGGCGCAGGTGGCAGAACACCTCTCTCCTACATCGGAGGTCTCCAGGATTGAATCCTGGTGAAGACTGGAGGAGGAGGAGGAGAAGAGATGGCAGGTAACAGACAGAGAGAATGGCCCAGCGAATGGACACAAAAACAGCAAATGGGGAAGGGGGGGTTTAAAATGGATAAAGTAAATAAATAAATTAAAAAAAAAAAAAAAAGACATAATGGTATAATGAATCCCCATTTCCTCCTCTCCCAGCTTCAACACTTAACCCATGGCTGATCTTATTCCTATGTACCTGGTTACTCCCCCACTTCAGAATCTTTTTAAGAAACAGATTTGAGATAGAATTCACATACTAAACAAGCCACGCACTTAAAGTATACAGTGTTTCTAGCATATTCACAGGTACGTGCAACCATCACTACAACCTAATTTTGGAACACATTTGCTCTTCCCAAAAGAAAACCTGTTCCCATTAGCAATCAATCCCCACCCTTGATATCTCCAACCCCCAGCCTAAAGCAATCACTAATCTTCTTCCTTTCTCCCTAAATTTGCCTATTCCAAACATTTCAGACAAAGGGAATCATAAAATATGTGGTCTTTTGTGGCTGGCTTCTTTCTGTGTATGTTTTCAAGATTCACTATGGTGTAGCATGGATAAGCACATTCCTTTTTATTGTGGTAAAGTATAGATAATATAAAACCATGTTAAGTGTACTATTCAGTGATATTAAAACAGCGATGATGTTGAATAACTTTCACCACTTTCTATTTCCAGAACATTTTCATCACCCCAAACAGACATTCCGTACCCATTAAGCATAACTTAGCCTCTCACCTCAGCCCCTGTTCACCGCTATTCTGCTTTCTGTCTCTATGAATTTGCCTATTCTAGAAAGCTCACACAAGTGGAGACACACAAAATCTGTCCTTTTTGTGACTGGCTTGTTTCACTCACCATGATGTCTTCAGAGTTCATCCATGTTGTCACATGTATCAGGACTTTATTCCTTTTGATACTCCATTGTATGGATGTACCACATTTTGTTTTTCCATTCATCCATTGATGGATACTTGGGTTGCTTCCACCTTTTGACTATTGTAAATAATGCTGCTATGAACATTGGTGTGAAAATACCTGATCGAGTTCCTGCTTTCAGTACTTTTGGGTCTGTACCAAGTAGTGGGATTGCCGGGTCATATGGTAGCTCTATACTTAGCTTTCTGAGGAAGGGCCAAACTGATTTCCAGTAGCTGCACCATCCTACAATGCCACCAGCAATGTATAAGGCCTCCTATTTCTCTACATCCTCAACAACACTTACTATTTTCTGTTTTTTAAATAATAGCCATCCTAGTGGCTGTGAACTGATATCACATTGTGGTTTTGTTGTTTGTTTTTTTTTTTCTTTACCGGGAGGTCCCGGGGATCGAACCCGGGTCCCTCCATATGGGAGACGGACGCCCAACCAGTTGAGCCACATCCAATCCCCTCACATTGTGTTTTGATTTGCATTTCCCTGATAACCAGTGATGCTGAGCATCTTTCCATGTGCTATTGGCCATTTGTATATCTTCTTTAGAGAAATGTCTCTTCAATTCCTTTGCCTGTTTTTTGATTGGGTTATTTGTCTTTTTGTTGTTGAGGTGTAGCAGTTCTTGATATATTCTGGATATAAGATCCTTATCAGATATATGGTGTATTAGTCAGCCAAAGGGATGCTGATGCAAAAAAAATTGGTTGGTTTTTATAAAGGGTATTTATTTGGGGTAGAAGTCCACAGTTACCAGGTCATAAAGCATAAATTTCTTCCCTCACCAAAGTTCATTGCCATGTGTTGGAGCAAGACAGCTGCCGACGTTTGCCAGGGTTCAGGCTTCTTGGGTTCCTCTCTTCCCGGGGCTGCATTTCTCTCCGGGCTCAGCTCCTCTGTTTCCTCCACAAGGCCAGCTGTAGACTCTCAGGTGAATGGCTTGTCCCTATCCCAGGGCCTTCTCTCCTTCCTCATGACTAAGCTCTCTTACTTCCCGGGGCTCCAGCTCAAGACTCCAACTTCAAAATTTCTCCAACTCTGTCCTCTGCCATGTCTTTTATCTTTGAGACCCTACCCACCAAGGGGTGGGGCTCAACGCCCTACTGACATGGCCCAGTCAACACCCTAATCATAACTTAATCATGCCCAGATGAACAGATCAGTTTACAAGCATAATCCAAAATCTATTTTTGGAATTCATAACTATATCAAACTGCCAAACTGCTACATATGGTTTGCAATTATTTTCTCCCATTCTGTAGGTTGTCTTTTGACTTTTTTGATAACATCATTTTCAACACAAAAGTTTTAATTAAAATTTATCAATTTTTGTTGTTATTGCTTGTACTTTTGGTGTCATATCTAATAAACTATTGCCTAATTCAAGGTTACAAAGATTTACTTCTATATTTTCTTCTAAGTGCTTTACAGTTTTAGCTTTTTTGTTTTTTGATCCATTTTGAGTTTATTTTTGAGTTTGGTGTGAGGTAAGGGTCCAACTTTATTCTTTTGCATGTGGATATCCAGTTGTCCCAGCATCATTTGTCGAAAAGATTATTCTTTTGCCTTTAATTTCTTGGCACTCTCGTCAAAAATCAATTAACCAAAGAGAGAATTCTGAAAGCAACAAGAGAGAAGCAACATGTCACATACAAGGGAGGCTCAGTAAGATTATGTGCTGATTTCTCATCAGAAACCATGGAAGCAAGAAGGCAGTGGGATGACATATTTAAAGTGTTGAAAGCAGAAAATGGCCATTCTACATCTGGCAAAACTGTTGTTCAAAAATGAGGAAAGAAATAAGACATTCCCAGATAAACAAAAGCTGAGAGAGTTCCCCACCACTAGACTAGCCCCACGAGAGGTGCTAAAGAGAGTTTTGCTGGTTGAAAAGAAAGGTCAATAGACAATAGATCAAAGCCGCATGAAGAAATAAAGATCTCCTGTGAGAGTAATGACAGGAGTAAATATAAATGCCAGGACTATTGTATTTTTGGTTTGTAACTTTACTTTTTACTTCCCAAGGGTTCAAAAAGGCAAGTGCATAAAATGTAATGAGAAATTAGTGTTTTAGACTCATAATAAATCAACATGTAATTTGGGGGCAAGACCTACATAAAGGTGGCGGACAGAGGGGCATAGGGACGTAGTGTATACTATTGAAATTAAGTTGGCAAACATGACTGTTATAGATATGGGATGCTAAATTTCAGCCCCACGGTAACTACCAAGAAAATATTGGAGAATATGCAAGTTTATAGAGACAGAATATAGAGTACACATAGCCAGGGGTGGGACAAAGGGAGAATGGGGAGTTAATGCATAATGAGTATAGGGTTTCTATTTGGGGAGATGGGAACATTTTAGAAATGGAAGTTGGTGACAGTATTGTGGACGTGATTAATCCCTTTGAATGGTATGCTAGGAAGTGGTAGAGATGGGAAAATTTATGTTATATATCTGTTCCCACAATAGAAAAAAAAAAAAAAAAAAGAGCAGCTAAAGAAACAATGACAATTAAATGCAATACATGGTCATGGATGAGATCTACCAAGGGAGGAGAAAATGCTCAAAAAGAGACATTATTGGGACAAATGAAAGAGTTGGAATATAGACTGTAAGCTCTAACTTGATAACTACACTTAAGGTGGTTATGTAAATGAATATCCTTGTTCTGAGGAAATGTACTTGGCAGTATTAAATGTCCAAGAAGCATGATGTAGTGTTGGGAGCCGTCACTGGACTCTGCCAAGAGAGGTGCCAACAACCTAAGCGATAGCAACCAGTGGCTACATAGCACAACATGGCGCAGGCACAAAATCTGCTTTGTCACTTCCTTGTTCTTCTTCCTCCTTGCTCCTTTGTTCTCCGGTTCCCACCTCTACCTAGGTGATTGTAACAATACGCAGGCGCAGGGCACGAGAGTAAAATCTGCCCCTACCCTAGCAACAGCATCGAGAGTAAAATCTGCCCCTACCCCAGCAACAGCACCCTCCAATCTTGGAGTGCCCCGACTCACTTCCCTTCTCCAAACAGCATATAAGCCCTGCTCCTTCAAATAAAATTTGCAGCTTGATCAGAATACTGTCTTGCTGTCATTCCTTGCGTCTCTTGTCCCACCATTCTGTCTCGGCAGGTTTCGGGTCCTCGTTGATGTCCCGCGGGCCGGGACAATGTAGGCAGCTTACATTCAAGTGTTCAGAAAATGGGTGGATGGATGGATGGATGGCCAGATAGACAGACAGACAGACAGATACATAGACAGACAGACAGACAGACAGATAGATATATATAGAGAGATAGATAGATAGATAGATAGATAGATAGATAGATAGATAGATAGA